>JAGHKM010000287.1:0-14312 GCA_019097785.1 Fraxinus excelsior
TTTTCAACAAAAGTATTGTTGTCGACGCCGTACAGTTCCCGGCATTCTCCGTTACGACAGTACGTGACGGTGACCAACCCCAACCGCGACGAGTTTTCTCACTATGACAGCTCTTTGCAGCTCGCCTACTCTGGGGAGTCGATCGGTGGCAGTGGCAGTCAGAAAATGTCTGCCAATTTTGATATCCAGAAGTACCCCTTCCCAACTCCAGCTAAAGCGATGGTGATAGCAGATTAGGGTTCGACAACAGTAATAATTTCAACAATGCTGGAATGATGGTCGTGAACACAATGGAGATTGAGACTCGGATGAAGTTAGTAGGGAGGGTCACGGATAGCTCGGCGCTGGAATATAAAAAATGGGTGGGTTGGGTGGAGAGAGAGGGGGGAAGAGGTCAACACCACCACTACCAACACCAACTAGGCACAATCGCCATCGCCCCTCTACGCTGCCATCACCGGAGAATGTAGAGAGAGAATGAGAGAAATAGAGAGAAGTTACTGATTGGGTTTAGGATTTAAAATGGTGGGGGTATGGAAGAGAGTGGCGGAGATGAGATAAGGCAGAGAGGCAATACGCGCAGTAGTGGTGACACCTTGTTGTGTAGCTGGAAGAGAGAGATTTTGGAGAAGAGAGAGAAGTCGAGAAATGATTTGGGGATTTTAGATTGGGGGTGGGGTGGGGTGCGTTGCATTGTATTGGGGTGATTTAATTTATTATTTTAACTAATCTTATTTACCACCTGATTTGTGAAAATAAAACTTAATCCTCTGTTTTCTGAAATGTAATCTTTAAATGCAGGTTTTGAGGTAATTTTCTCGAGCTACTATGAGTTTGGGCTGGCCCAGCTTCTTCCAATGAGCCCAGGCTCGCTCTATACGAGACTCTCCGGTCAAGTAGTCGGTTGGACGGCCAAAGTAGAAGGCCTCTTGCTTGGAGTGCTCAGGCGGCGGAGCAATAATGATAGCTGGGCTGGGCTGGGATTGCCCAAGGCTAGGTCACGCAAGAAGCCAAGCTAGCTGGACGGTTATGAATTGTCTGGAATTTGTTGAAGACGTACAAGAAGAGGGGAATCGTTAGGCCAAGTTTGTTATTTCTTCTTCTTAGCTATAAATGGGAGAAATATGTGTAATAAACATTTTATACTGTATTTGGAGTAATTTTGTAAGGAGTTTTGCATGACTCGAAGAGTACCTTATTAGTACATCTTCTTCACTTATCTATCACTGGTGCTCTCGTTGAGAGATGAGGAACAAGGAGATTGCTGAGCTTGTGAAAGCGATGGAGGCCAGCTTCAAACAACATGCAGACGATCAATTGGTGAAATTCTCATCATTACTGGAGCAACATACGACGACTACAGAGCTGTGTTTTTCCCAAATCTCGTCTCCACCACGCGATTCTGGAATGATCGCCGAACAGCGCAGTGGTGAATGCAGAGCAACCAGCAAGGAAGACAGAATCTCGATAACTAGCAAGGAAGCCAGAATCTTGATACTGGCATTTCAGATGCAAATTTCAATTCAATCTTGTGTACTCTACAAGTGGATGTACCTAGATTTGATGGAGGAAACGTGGACAACTGGATTTATAAGATCGAGAAATTCTTCGATCTACACATGTTGGCTCCGGCTATACGCCGTGCTGTGGTGGCTTTTCATCTGGATGGAGAACCATCCACTTGGTACCAATGGATGGAGAAAGAAGGTGCTCTCACCAGCTGGGAGGTGTTTTTATCTCAATTAAAAAGGCCATTCGAGGCGTCGATTTACGATGACCCCTTTGGGAAGGATCTCGAAATTGGTTCAGATGGGAACCATATCTTAATTTCGCACAGAATTTGAGGGACTGATGTTGCGAGTAACGGGAGTTTCTGAGCCCATGCTGCTGAATTTTTTTTCTCTGGGGCTTGAAAGCAGAGATTAGAAGAGAGCTATTGATGTTTCCTTCTCAATCATTAGCAGAGGCAATGTCGAAAACTCAGTTGTTCGAGGAGCGAAATGATGAGTTGATGGGGAAGGCACAAACAAGAAGGTTTCCGAAGTTTTGTTGGAGGACCCAACCGAAGTGTGTTTACAAGAGGAAGTTTGAATGCTTGGGTGGGAGTTAGGGAACAAACTCAATGATAGTTCAGCTGCGGCAATGAGTACTGCCAAATGGGGATCACAACTTACCTATCCGTAGGTTAACCCCCTTGGAAATATAGGAAATGTGAGAAAAGGGACTGTGCTTCAATTGTGATGAGAAATATCATCTGAACCACAAGTGTAAGAGTCATGCTCTCTTAATGATTAGCGAAGAGGAAGATAAGGAACAACAGGACACCAGAGTAGATCTTGGCAATGAGAACTTGGGAGAAGAAGAGTTGGAGGTAAGCCTTAACTCTCTTTCCGATTCTGTGAACCCCAAGTTTTTTAGAATTACAGCTACTCATGGGACTGAGATTTTGGAGATCCTGATTGATACGGGAAGTAATAACAATTTCATACAAGAAGCTTTAGTGGAAAAGTTAGGGATACACAGTGAGAGTGTTAGGAGGTTTAAGGTGTATATGGGCAACAGACAGGGACAGATCCAGCACCGGCCAGCCCCCGCGGTCGCCCGTACTGGATCCTTCGAGATCTTCTTCAGGTAAGTCGTCGGCTGCCGTCCGCTGGGAAGAAAAAATTGAAGAAAACGCTACAATTTTTTTTCCTTTTGGGCATTTTTTTTAAAAAAATAAGGCCCAACCCAAATCCCAATTCATGGGTTGCTTGCAATTGAAAGTCTATTACCCATAAAATCAAACACAATTCCTAAATTGAAACCGACAGAGGACGAGGAGGGAGATGAGTCCAGGGGCGATTGGCAAATCCACGATAGCGGTCGACGGTGGTGGACGGTGGTGATTCAACAATTGCAGCAGCAGAACTAAATTCAATAGGTGGGCCTGGAGTGGACTGCTGGACAGCTTTGTCTGCGACTGTAGCTGTGGCTGTACCAAAAGGGCAAAAGGTATTAGCTCAAAATCTTGCCCTTTGAAAATTTGAAATCAATTATATTGCTAGCTTGCTATGCTACCCATGAATCTTTCCCGGATTTTGCCATGATTCTGGGCTCCCTCCCTGTTCTTTTTTTCTTCTTCCTTCTTTTTTGTGATTTATGAATGATGAGAAATGAGAATTTATGTTATATTATTGTAATGTATATGAGTTATGATTTATATTCTTTATTTGTGAATTGTGAATTTAGATTTTTAGGAAACTAGGGATAAGTGAAAAAAAATAATGGAGAAGATGTTGGGCTCAATTAAACCATGTTGAATTATATTTTCATATGTATATACTTTTTACGTTTTAGTGCATTTACTTATGTATTGAATTATATTTTCAGCCATTAAAATCGTTGATTGTCAACAGCCATCGGTCACGGTCATCGATCAACGGTCTCCGCCCTAGTTGAACTACAACCCTAGATTTGCCCCTGGCAAAGGACAGTATTTGGTCTGTGAAAAGAAATGTTTAGGGATGGAGCTGGTGTTACAAGGTACCAAATTTGAGGTTGATTTATTTGTGCTGCCAATATGGGGCCTCGACCTCGTTCTAGGAATGCAATGGCTATGCACATTAGGACCCTGTTTACATGATCACAATGAATTAACCATGGAGTTTCAGTGGAAGGGGCATAAGGTGAAACTGGCTGGGAATACAGGCGTTACATCACGACAAGTCACTTTTTCGTAGCTTACTGACATGGTCCATGGGGAAAATGTGAGAGGAATTTTTGCTATGACAACTCTGGAGAAAGGTGAGCCTCTGGAAACCTCAGTACATGATAAGATTGGCCAATTGGAACAACAACTACATACGGAGGGATAGGGAATTCTTAGGCGCCATGGAAAGGTTTTTGAGACACCAAGGCAATTATCACCAGTTTGCAATGTGGACCACAAGATTTTCCTTCAACCAGGCTCTAACCCAGTTAATGTGCACCCTTATAGGTATCCTTATTACCAAAAGGACGTTATGGAACACTTGGTTAAGGAAATGCTGGAGTGCGGATTTATCCACCATAGTAACAGTCTGTTCTCGTCTCCAGTGTTGCTAGTTAAGAAGAAAGACGACACATGGCGATTTTGCGTAGATTATCGTGCCTTAAATGCCCTCACAATCAAATATCGTTTTCCAATTCCCACTATTGATGAGTTGTTAGATGAACTCAGTGGGGCATAGGTGTTCTCCAAGCTAGATCTCCGGGAGGGGTATCACCAAATAAGGATGGATCGGTGAGACATACACAAAATTACTTTACGGACCCTATGAGTTTGTGGTGATTCCCTTTAGACTATCTAATGCTCCCTCCTTTCAATCTGCTATGAATCAACTCTTTAGGCCGTATCTTCGAAAGTTCATCATTGTATTTTTTGACAACATTCTTGTGTATAGCAAAAGTTTATTGGATCATGTGGCACATCTGGAAACAGTGTTGCAGTGCCTTTTGAATAACAATTACTAAGCAAAGGGGAGCAAATGCAAGTTCTTCCAACAGTCCATTGACTACCTTGGCCACATTGTGTCTTGGGAAGGCTTGAAGGCAGATCCAGCCAAGGTTGACGCTATGACGAGTTGGCCTAGACCCAAGAACCTGAAATAGTTGAGGGGTTTTTTGGGCTTAACAGGCTATTATAGGAGGTTTGTTGCGCATTATGCTTCAATAGAAGCCCTTCTTACGGAATTACTTAAAAAAGATTTTGTTTGGAATGATGAAGCTATCGATGCGCTTGACAAGCTGAAGGGAATGATGATACAAACACCAGTGCTTCGCCTACCTAATTTTACCAAAACATTTGTGGTAGAAACGAATGCTTCTAATGTGGGTGTGGAAGGAGTCCTGATGCAAGAAGGGCACCCAGTGGCTTACTTTAGTAAGAAGTTGGGACCAAGACTAGTTGGGGAATCAGCTTATGTGCGAGAGTTAAGGATGATAGTGGATGTGGTGTCCAAGTGGCGCCAGTATTTACTTGGCCGTCCATTCATCATTAGAATTGACCACAAGAGCCTGAAAGAACTCCTTACTCAGGTAGTACAGACTCCAGACCAGCAACGTTACCCAGAAGCTATTGGGGTATCATTTCATCATTGAGTACAAAGCAGGGTCGGAGAATTCCACTGCAGATGCACTGTCACGTCGCGATGAATGACCGGAGATACAACTTTACACGGCCATTTCATCAGGTAATTTTGATTTTTTTGGCGGAGTTACGTTGGGAAAATGAACACTGTGAGGATCTACAGGGTCTTAAGTTGCAATGGGACAATGGCCAGTTAATTGAATCAGTTTTCGTCTTTCGTGAGGGACTGTTTTTCCACAAGGGACGGCTGTATTTGAGTAGACGTCCAAGCTGAAGGACCGAATGTTGAAAGAGTTTCACCAGTCCCCTTTTGGAGGGCATGTTGGGGCTGAAAGGACTTGTGCTCGTTTGAGTGAGAGTTTCTATTGGGAAGGGATGGGTAGGGATGTTAAGGAGTTTGTGAGTAGCTATTTGGTTTGCCAAACCATAAAATATTCTACCATGGCGCTTGGGGGATTATTATAGCCACTAGAAATGCCTGAGCGTGTATGGGAATATATAGCTATGGACTTCATAAGGGGCTTACCAAACTCGAAGGGAAACACGACTATCTTGGTTGTAGTAGACAGATTAACGAAGTACGCCTATTTCGGAGCCCTTCCCACAGATTACACTGCAACTAGAGTGGCATAACTCTTCTGTAGAATGGTGATTAAGTTACATAGGTTACCTAGGTCGATAATTTCTAACAGAGACCCCATTTTCACTAGCTAGTTTTGGAGGAAACTGTTTGAGTTGATGGGAACCCATTTGAAGATGAGTTCCACATATCACCCGTAGACTAATGGGCAAATGGAGGTGCTGAACCGTTACCTGGAACAATACCTGCGAGCTTTCACAACGGAAAACCCCAAACTATGGAGCACTTATTTGAGCTGGACAGAGTATCACTACAATACCAATCAACAATTGGAATGATGTCGTTCCAGGCTTTGTATGGATGGCTTCCGCCATCCATTCTAAGCTATATAGCGGGGTCTTCAAGTGTACAAGATGTGGATAATTCATTGACATTTCGGGACACCCTCTTGTAGCAACTCAAGGAGAATTTACACCGGGCTCAGAACATAATGAGTCAGATGGCTAACAAAAAGAGAAGAGATGTGCAATTTCGGGTTGGAGAATTGGTGCTTATCAAGCTTCAATCATACCGACAATCAACAGTGGCTAAACGACTAAATGCTAAGATCTGCAGGAGGTACTTCAGACCATTTTCAGTAGTGGCAAAGGTAGGTCTTGTGGCATACACTTTAGAGCTACCTTTTGGCAGTCGTCGCATTCACCCCACATTCCATGTGTCTTTACTCAAGGCGTATCGGGGTGACAAACCAGCGGAAAGCTATCCACTGTCTGACTTGAGCAAGGCCAACAGACCAGTCCCGAATTCGGTGGCGATCTAGCAGCAAGAACCATTCAAGAACGAGGACAGACCCACAAACAGGTCTTTGTGCAGTGGTCTCATAGCCCTCTAGAAGATGCAACCTGGGAAAACTTGTTCGAGTTCAGTCGGCTGTACAAAATCCCCGACCTTGATGATAAGGTCATTTTCGAAGGGGATGGGAGTGATAGCTGGGCTGGACTGAACTTAGAGAGTGGCCCAATACTGAAGCAACTACAAGAATGGCTCAAAGATGGAACTAAAGGAGAGGGCCCTTCAATCCAAACGACAGAAAAGGAAGGGCGTTATGGGGCTGTGGTCTGCGAGAAGAAGAAAGCAAAAGGGGAAGATTCAAAAGAAATAGAAGGCGGATTGCCCAAGTTTCACGGGTAACCTTTTCTTAGCACAGAAAGGGACACCGTGCGGCAGTAGTCTGCTCCGCTAGACTACCTTCCGCCTAATCCTCGGTCGCGTCGGGACGAAAGTAAATTTTGATTACAATTTTAAGAAAACGAGCAACATGAAACTGAACACAATTGAAATAACATCTTCATTGATTGCTAGAAAGCAAGACATTACAAGAGACGAAAGCAGGAAATTACAAATGGCTAGTGCAGGGGGAAAACACTAGTAGCTTGAAATAGTTTTGAAAGACCAATACCCCCTATAATAGACCGCGGAACAAAAACCCAAATAACGGGAGTAGACGTTATTTGGCTCCAGAATCATACTTTTCTTTGTCTATTTTCCATCTATTTTATGAATTAAATGAATATTTACAACACGGGGCTTAAGCACAGCTGCAGCCCGTGACACCAAGGCTGGGTGACGCAAGAAGCCAAGCTGGCTGGACGGTTATGAATTGTCCGGGATTCGTTGAAGACGTGCGAGAAGAGAGGAATCGTTGGGCCAAGTTTGTTAAGTATGTTATTTCTTCTTCTTAGCTATAAATGGGGAAAATCTATGTAATAAACATTTTATGTTGTATTTGGAGTAATTTTATAACGACTTTTGCACTGAGTCGAAGAGTGCTTTATCAGTACATTTTCTTCACTTATCTATCACATTGGACGAACAGAGGCGGTCACCATCTTCGTTGTCATTAGGGAGTTGGGAGTATAATGGTCGGGTTTGAGTTGCCATAAATGGATTAGGGTGAAACTTGGTCGGGGCAGAGAAAGACGACAATTGTTTGAAATTCACGGGAATGATGAAATGGAACTGGCGGCCGAGGTCAGACCCATCGCTGCCAAGGTTTTCAGGAACGGGGATCAATGAGGGGGTGTAGATTTCGGTTGAGCGGGAAGGTCCGAGTAATTGAAGCGTGACTCTATTCCCACGGACAAACAATTCGAAAATTGTAGTGATGTCCTCACTTACAGTAGTTACAGCAAGCCAGCAAGTTGATCCTTAAACTTGCATTTTTAGATATGCTGCTCAATTAATTTTTAGGTACATTTTTAATTAATTTTATAATTATGTTTCTTACATTGCCATTTTTGGGACCACACACAAACCAGCTTTTTAAAAATATTTTTATTTCCACATAGGTGCCTTCTCTTTTTCTTTTGATGAAATCGGTAGAGTAATTGTGTCTGAATGATCTTTGCTCTTCTTGTTTCGTTTAATTGATTTGACCATGTGATTATTTCGCGTGGATCAGTCTCGTAAGATTGACTAATTCTAAGGGGTTAATCTAAGTGGAAATTACACCCAGCCCTACTTATAAATTACAATTTTCATAAATCATAATTCAAGTTTCATATTGCAATAATCAGGTTTTAATTAATAATTTTTTAAAAAAAAATTTATTTACAATAACTTAATTTATATATACCCCCACCCCTATCTACCCCCAAACCCTAAAATCATAACTTACATCCTCTCATCTTCCCTCATCTCCCGTCTCTTTATCGGCGCCTCCCTCGCTCCGCCTCCCTGCCTCCGCCGTCGCAACTGCGTCTCCCCAACATTCTTCCCATCATCTCCTCTCCCAGTTCGAATGGAGGACTGGCTTCCGCCCGTGATTTCCTCAAATGGGCAAAGTTGAGGTCTGATTTCCTCCATTTCACTCAGGCGACGAATATTTTTGCAGTTCTTCGGCGCGCGACGGTGCGAGGGTGGGGAGGGGGATTGGGGTTTTTTTCTTTTCGATCTGAGGGGGAGGTGGTGAATCGTCGATGTGGGTGGTGCGGTGACGGTGGACCTTGGGTTGCGGTTGCGGTGCAGTTCGGTGGTTGGGTAAGTTGTGGTATGGTGCAGTGGAGGTAGTACGATGGTGTTCAGGTTTTGCTCCGCCCGATCTGGTGTGGGACGTTGCGGTGTTGCTCCGCCCGATCTGGTTTGGGTGTGTTTCTTGTTGCGTGCGGTGGTGCGTTTCTGTGCGGTGGTTGTACTGCATTCCGTGCCATCGTTGCGGTGTTGCTGTGTGATGGTTGGATGTGCGGCGTGTGGCGGGTGTGGTGGTGAAGATGCGATGATGGTGGCGCCGCTGGTAGAGTCCGAGGCGAAGTGGTGGTCACAAATGATTGGATTGTTTGTGACTAATAAGTTGGTCGGTTTGTGACCAATAAACAATTTGTGACCATTGAATTCGATAAACTGTGACGAGTACAAGCTGTGTGACCTGAAAATTATTAATTTGTGACCTAAAAATTATTAATTTGTGACCAATAAATTGATATTTGTGACCATAAAATAAGTAACGTAACTTTTAAATGTTGTGATTGTGACCGATGAACAAATTGTGACTTTTAAATTTTTAAGTTGTGACCGATGAACAAATTGTGACCTATGAAAATTTTGAATTGTGACCTAAAAAGTGGCGGAACGGTCATCGAAATTCTCGTCGGAATCGGAGCAGTCGCCGGAATAGTTGTCGGAACGGTCGCCGGAGATGAGTGGTGATCGGAAAGTCGGTTGGGGTGGTGGAGGTGAGGTGGGGTAATTATATTAAATTAGAAATAAATATTTAATAATAAATTGATTTAATAATTCATTAATTATTAATTAAAAATTTAAAAAACCTGATTTGTGAATTTTCAAACTTGTTTTTGTATTTTTGAAAATGTGTAAAGTAAATACCTTAGAAATGTATTGTTCCCTTAATCTAATATGATAACAAAAAATTAGAAACTAAAGATTACAACAGAATACTACAAATAATATCCACATAAAGCCCATGTTTGAGCCCGATTTTTTTGAAAATTCGTTTTTAATCACACATTTTTCAATAAAATAATGTTACATACAAAAACAAAAATTTTAATTAATTTTTAACCACTCATTCTAAATCAAGCTATTGTTCCAAAATACATTCTTTCTACCAAAATGAGGTTCAAACAATGTCAAAATGTTATTTTACATATATTTATTGTTAATATTGTTTAATTATATTCTAATATACCAAGCACATCACTAAGGGTGCATTTGATTGTTAATATTTTTCATGAAAAATGTGTTTTTCTATCTAATTTCCTATTTTTATGTTGTTTAATGACAATTCTTTCATGGAAAATATTTTCCTACTTTTGGTCACGTGACCATATTTCCCTTGAAAACAAAGAAAAATGTGATTTTTATTTTTTGGTAATTCTCTCTCTCTCTCTCTCATTTACTAAAAACTAAATTAATCAAACACATTTAATTAATAATTTTCATACAAATAAGTTATAGACAATTCAATTGCATATAATTTATTTCCTTTCAATGCAAATTTCATACTCACAATCAAACGTACCCTAAATAAATTGGACTCCGACCATTGGTTGTCCCAACATGTTAAGACACATAGAATGTGTTGTGCCGGGCTCTTAGGGGTCGGTCTACTAACATTCTCGAACTTTTTTATTATTTTTCAAATTTTTAATAAAAGAAAATGTAAAGCCCTAGTACAAATACTACATGAGTCAATTTAATTTGTATTAAATCTATA
Source organism: Fraxinus excelsior (assembly GCA_019097785.1). Classification (NCBI taxonomy): domain Eukaryota; kingdom Viridiplantae; phylum Streptophyta; class Magnoliopsida; order Lamiales; family Oleaceae; genus Fraxinus; species Fraxinus excelsior. Next base: position 10,423 of record JAGHKM010000287.1, read on the forward strand.
TAGACAATTCAAGATCTGTTCAAAAGACAGATTAAGAACATGTTTGATGTAGAGTCATATGAAAATTAAATATTTAGAGAATGTCTAGTTAAAATGTATAGAACGTGTAAAATTATTGGGAGAATATATAATTAAAAAAATAAATTTGAAAGTTGGTATTAAGCTCCTGTTTCATCCTAATTTTTCTTATTAAAATACATTTTTTCTCTTTCTTTTCAATTATACATTTTTTGATAAAATAATATTGTACGCAACTCAAGAATTTTTCATTTATTTTTGAACCATGCTTGGTTTACAGAATTTTTTTTCACAGAGCAAAACCAGATACTCACAATGTAGGGGGTGCGGGCGCGGGGGGGGGGTTCATTTTTTATTCCGATGGGGCCCACACGTGTGAGTGGCTGTAAAATTTCTAACAAATTCTTTTCTGTACATGTGGTTTAATCCTTTATTTTGAATCATACATTTTTCATCAATCTTCTATTTTAAAAAGCATTATACAACAAAAATGTGGTCCAAACATGCCCTATATCAATCCGGTCTAAATCATTCGTACATTTTCGAGTTTGATTGCCTCCGCTGATTATTGACAATTAACCTAATAAATCCCACACTTTCCTCAAATAACCATCATTTTAGGAGTAATTATTACCCCCAGCACCAAATCACCTGTGTAATTCCAAGATTACCTTTCATCATGTTGCTCGCCAGATTTTTACCTGTTTTTCAGTAATCAATTGGCCTAGATTTTCTCCACCAAGATTCCATCCATCAATGTCTTAAAACTAACTCCTTTCCCACCTGAATTTTCTATTTGAACTTGATCTCATGATCGTTGATGGAAAACAAGCTGATTCCAGATGGAAATAGAGATAGAAATAAAAGCTGCCAGTAAGTTAACAATTGAATCTTAAATTCAAAGAAATCTTTTCTATTAAATTCAAGTTCAATCAACCACCCCATTTCTTCAAAGCCACTCTCCCCCTATTAAGCCTACAATTTTTTTTCTCCTAAGAAGTTGTGTTGACGGAGGGAGGGAAAAAATGAAGCAGCTGACGGCGTTGCAGCAGCAGGCTCGCCGGAGCAACAGTTTTCGAAGTGCATCTTTGCCGTTGGACACCTCTGTGGATGGTGCAATAAAGTCGCCGGCGACAATTTTTTGGCTAGCTCTTCATGGTCTTTGCTGTCTCATTAGTCTAGTCCTCGGGTTCCGATTCTCCCGTCTGGTATTCTTTCTTTTTTGCTGCACTTCCTCCCCTTCCGCCACTATTAATCTCTACACGGCCCTCCAAACCAGATTGCCATCATCCATCACTACTTCGCCTCCAGCAGTGAATGGTACAGCGGTTGCGGTTGACGGTAGGAGTAGAGTGGTGGTGGGAAGACACGGGATACTGATACGGCCGTGGCCCCATCCAGATCCTGCGGAGGTGATGAAGGCACACCAGATAATCGAGAGGGTTCAGCGAGAGCAAAGGGTTCAATACGGGTTTAAGAGCCCTAGGACTGTAATTGCAATAACGCCGACTTATGTAAGGACATTCCAGACGCTTCATCTCACCGGTGTAATGCACTCCTTGATGAATGTGCCATATGATGTTGTCTGGATCGTGGTGGAAGCTGGTGGAACCACTAACGAAACCGCTGCGCTAATTTCCATTTCTGGCCTCAAGACTGCCCACATTGGATTTAATGCGAGAATGCCAATTTTGTGGGATGACAGGCATAAAATGGAGTCTCAAATGCGATTTCACGCTCTACGGTATGTAAGAGATTGATACCCATTTTCTATTTTTCACGTTTAATTTGCATTAATTCAGTTCAAATTTTGCATCCATTTAGTTAGACAGTACCGTAGTTATTAGTAGAATTGAGTTTTCATTTAGTAACGTGTTTTTGCAATGTGACAGAGTTGTTAGAGAGAAGAAATTAGATGGGATAGTGGTGTTTGCAGATGAAAGTAATATGCATAGTATGGAGTTATTTGATGAGATCCAGAATGTAGAATGGATTGGAGCGGTTTCAGTTGGGATTCTTCCACACTCAGGTGGATCTGAAGGAGTAAAATTGTCAGGTGTGTCAAGAGAGGATAATGACAAAAATGAGAATTCAGAAATGCCAGTTCAGGGTCCAGCTTGTAATTCTTCAAACCAGCTGGTGGGGTGGCATACCTTTAATATGCTGCCATTCATGGAGAGGAGTGCAAGGTACGTCGGTGACAGGGCAGTTGTGCTACCAAGGAAGCTGGAGTGGGCTGGGTTCATTTTGAATTCGAGGTTAGTGTGGAAGGATGTTGAAGATAAGCCTGCCTGGGTTAAGGATTTGGATGTGGTTGGTATGGAAGGAGAGGATATTGAGAGTCCAATGTCTTTTTTGGAGGACCCTTCTGCAGTGGAGCCTCTCGGAAGTTGTGGACGAAAAATTATGCTATGGTGGCTCCGAGTTGAAGCACGTGCAGACAGCAAATTCCCTGCCAGGTTAGTCTCCTATGTTTTTTCTCACAATGTGCAGTGTTATGCTTCTTGTTGCTTATGCTAATCTATTTGTTTTTCATCTATCAAGGGTTCTCTTGATGTTCACATGACCATTGCTGATAATATGTGGAAGTTGATAATAGATTCAACCATGAGTACAGATTAATTTGTATGATGCAAAGTTAGATAGTGGATGTTATACATAGCATTTTAATAAATAAAATCCTCTCTCTAGTAGCTTAAGCTTTAGATAAGGTGGATCAGTATCATGGCATGCAATGTCCCTAAGTTCAAGTTTTGTCATGAAAATTGTCCACCTGTTAGGTTCTTGATTAAGAAAATGAACCTGTCCTTCACTTTGAGAGGCACATTGTAAGGCTAAAAATTTAACATATAAATTTGCCCCTTATAACTTAAGCTTTTAGATGAGACGGGTCAACACGGACAAAGAATGCAATCACTATTGAGAGGACGTAAGTGTATATATTTTTTAAAATTTAATTCCGTTTCATTTGAAGACAGAAATCCAGACTGGTACAAAATTGTATTATTTTTTCATTAAATATTTAGGAAGTGTGAGGAACAATCTAAGCCCCTGTTTGGTGGCCATTTTTTGGAAAAAACATTGTTTTGAATAGTAAATTTTTGGAGAATGCATGGTTAAAAAGTATGGAAAAATTTTGGGTTTACATTTAGAATATTTTATTGTGTGAATGTGTGGTTGAAAATGAGTACGAAGAAAAAAGAGTTTAGAAGAGACAAACAGTGGCTAAATATCTTTGGAGAAGTTTTTTCATATTTTTTTCCTGTGTTTGGCGTCTTTGAAGCGGCTCCCTCTTAATAGATGGTATACTAAATCCGTATTTCAACTAATATTTGTAATAGTTATGTCTTTGTTGACTCTACAAATACGTCTCAAAAGTAAATTACTGCGAACTTGCATTACATTTCCCTGCAACATTGTGAAAGAATTTCCTTGGAGTTCATTACCTTATGCAATTTTTAAGAGGTTTATAGTGAACCCAACAAATTATCTGTCATGGCAGAAAAGATAAAGCATCATTTCTATACCGGCAAAATCGATTTCACCTTAGAATTCAAATTTCTAATATTAGAATATAACAGAAATGAATCATCAATCATCATTGTCTTAATACTGGAATAGAATAAGAATTGCTCCTAGAATTACTTTGCATGCATCGTCTGAAAGCGAGAAGCTCATATTTTTATATGTAGCCCTCATTTCACGCAAACCATTCCTCAGAGCAGAAATCTTTTAGCAAAGATGGGGTCTGTTTGTCTCCCTATCTTGTAGCTCATTCCAGTTAAGTGTTCGCATGGTTCATATTTTGGTAAACTTGATTTTACATGCTTTATAGTTACGTAGTTAGTATATCCAATTCGTTAAATGCAGGT
>JAGHKM010000288.1:0-14282 GCA_019097785.1 Fraxinus excelsior
TGGGACAAGATCTCAAACTTTATTGTCTTGCATAGACTTATACTCCTTATTCATGGCATCAATCCACTTTTGAGAGTAATTCCTTTGCATGATTTGATGAAAGTTGATTGATCAGGTCTTCTTTCACTAATCCATGTCATCCTTATTTTCTTGGAAAAGACTATAAAGTCATCCAGGATTGTCTTTCTCCCTTTTATAGTGAATTTCCTTAATAACTTTGTACTTGAGGTTGTTGAGTTTGAATTCCTGGAACAATCTCTTGATTGTATATAGGGGATTATGTAATGATGTCTTGATCCAAAATTGCTTCTTGAACAAGATCTGGAGCAAGAATTTGTCCTTGAACCTGATCATTGTCAATTGCAACAGAAGAATTATATACATATTCTTCATTCAAGACAAACCTTATAACCTTATCTCCCCCCGCAAACTCTACATCCTCAAGGAACCAAACATTTCCCGTTTGAAAATTGACTTGATAGTGGGATCTTTAAAAATATTGTAACCTCTTAAAAATTGCTTTATTTGGAACTGTGTTCAGAATTTAAGTTGCAGTCTTTACTGATCTTTACTAGAAAGATCCTGATGTACTGTGAAATGATTTCACATTCATCTAGAAATTTAGCAAAAAGCAATGGACGTTGTTCTCCTGATTCAACATATCTATCATAGTATTCACTACTATGGTAAGATCTGACTTAATGAATTCTTTTACTGAGTTGATTTTCAATCTCAGTCTTTTATGCCTTAAACATGTCCAATGTTTGGGATTCCTCATAAATGAGATATAGGTAGCCATAGTGAGAAAATTCGTCTATGAACTAAATAAATGACTGTTGACCATTCCATGAAACCGAAGGAAATGGTCCACAGATAACCGTATGAATTAGTTCTAAGACGTCCGAAGTTATATAGCACTTAATCTCCTTATGTTTGTTTATTTCTCCTTAATGCAATTGATACAGACACTTAAGTCTAAAAAATTAAGGGAATCGAGAATTCCTTCTAACACAAGATTTTTCATTCTCTTTTGAGAGAAGTGACCTTATTGCTTGTGCTAAAACAAATCAGAATTTTCATTGGTTAATTTATGTTCAATACCATGCGGATTCACATATTCTTTATAAGAGACAATTGTATTAAACTGATATAAGTTATCATTACCGGATAAAGAACTGGTGCCCACAATATTTGAGGTAAGAAAGAGATCATCCTGACTATTTCAAATTGAACAAGGGTAACCAAAGTTGTCCAATGTAGAAATAGAAACCAAATTTCGTCCAAAAGACGGTACCGTAAATGTCTCTTTCAAATTCAAGTAATAACCAGTCTTTAATGATAACCTAAAGTCCATATAGCATCAACCTTAACTGATTTGCCATCACCCCACATAGATGAATCTTTCAGCATCAATTGGTTTTGGCAGATCAGACAACCCCGCATATAAACACTTATTTGAATAGTAGTACCGAAATATATTCACCAAGTGTGTCTAGGTATTGACATTAAATTTACCTCAAAACAAACCAAAATGAGAAGTGTACTGTTCTTTACACGCCAAGCGTGATATTTAGTACAATTTCTCTTTATATATCCCAAATTTTCACAAAAGTTACAGCTAAATTTATCATTTTCAGGCTTTTGCTGTTTATTTTAAACCGAACCGAATGCAGCTTTGTTATTCTTTATTATCCTTAGAAGTACATGCCAAGTGAGTAATGCCAGTTTTATTTTGTTTTAGCATTTCTTCTTCTTGCACATAATATGGAAATGAGCTCATTAAGAGTCCACTTTCCCCTTTTTGATAGTTGTAACTGCCCTTAATCAACAGAATTGTGCAATAAGCGAAATCAATACCAAATGTAAGAGCAAATCATCAGACAGCTCGAGCTTTAGTGCCTAAGCTTAGAAGCAACGTGAGACATCTTCATGATGTACTCCCTTATGTTTCCTTTGCCTTTATACTTTATTGAAGTCAAGCTTTGCAAAAAGCGTGCTTGTTTCAGCATTATCGTTTTTCGCAAAACGTTTCTCATTTCGGCAAGAAATCATTGGCATTAGTTACTTCTTCAAATACTGTGCCTCCAAAGGCTTCCGGAATGCCGCGCTTAATAATCATTAGACTCATGCGATTTGAGCGATCCCACTTCTCAAAGTTCCTTTTTTTCATCAGATGAACTTTCTTCCGTAAGAGAAGCGGGTTGCTCAATCTGGAGTGCATGATCTAGATCTTTGCAACCAAGAACAATTAATATGTTCTCTTTCCAATACTTGAAATTTGTTATGTTTAGCACTGGAATGGAGTTGATGTTGACAGATATAGTAGAAGTAGATGGATTAACTGAATAGAAAACTTGTTCCCAATTAACATGTTCACATTGGAATCCGTATAAACAATTAAGTTATTCAAATAATGGTACGTCCCATCTCAAGATACCTAGCACATCATTAATATCAAGTCTTTGGACAGTAATATTAACTGTAAGTGGTATTCTTGATGTAGTGATCAAACATTGACAATAAATCCTGTCAAATAATAAACCCATATTTGGATTGATTTATTATTCACATTGAAACCTTATAATTGTCACAAGTTTACCACCATAAGTGTGCATACAATTCGGCCAAATATTAACCTTCCTTTGGGCCGGCTAATATTCGCATGAACAAATATACACACAAATTCCTTCTAATATTCTAAGTTAATTAATTTCCACAAGAGAGGTTGCTTTGGCAACATATTGCTTCAATCAATTCACTTTTGAATATTATATACTCAAATGAGTCCTTTATACCAAAATTTGAAAAGCGGAATACTTAATTGTATTTATCTTGAAACTTTAAGGGTCTAAGGGTTAATAATTCAATACTTTAGGGTCAAAATTAATTAATTCAAAACTTAAGGGACCAATAATTAATAATTGAAAACTTTAGGGACCCAAAACTTAATAGTTCAAAACTTTATGGGTCAATTAATAAATTATTGAAAAGTTTAGAAGTCAAAAAACAATTATTAGAAACTTTAGGGGCTAATTTGAATCAATTATGAACATTCAGGGGCTCAATTATAAAATTCAGAACTTAAATGGCCCAAATTAATTAATTTTAGAACTTCAGGGGGCTGAATTATTAAACCCAGAACTTTATAAGGCCCAATATGATGAACTTTAAACTTTAGAGGGCTTAATAACTAAAAACTTTAAACTTCAGGGGTTGAGTTATAAAAAACCATAACCTTAAGGCCCAACTTGAATTAACTTAAAACCTTAGGGGCTAAAACATAAATTTTAACCCTAATCCTTAAATTGCAGCCAGGGCCTAAACACTTCAAATTTACAGTAGAAGCCCCCGCCTCCTCAACTTCCCAAACTGAAAACTTAATGAGGAAGAACCCCTCCATCTTCCTACCACCCTTGGCGGCGCTGGACGGCCAAAAAATAGTTGGGGCTGCCGAACGGCAGCCCTCTCCCCGCCGCCGCACCAGCAGCATTTTCACGCTGCTAACGGCAGCTCGCTGCCAGCACCTGCGGCCGGCAGCCACTACAAAATATATTTTTTTTAAAAAAACTGAAACCTTAATTCCAACAGATCCAAAAATCCAATCTTTATTTCAAATCCGAATTTTCTTGATAAAGAAGAAAACCTTAATTATTCCGAAATCCATATAATTTCATGCTAGATTTCATATACCAATGAATCCAAATTGCATAAACTAACAGGAAAATCATTTAATCCATAAAACTCAGAATTTCAAAATTCAATTTCTCAATAATTCAACAATAGATCGGCTCTGATACCACTTGATAGAAAATATATTAAGGATTATTGATCTAAAACAATCAATAATCAATCTTGTAATCGTCCATGTTGAAATTAACGAGAATATCAAAATGAAAACAGAAGCGTACCTTGAACCATAGATCCATAGGTGTCTGATTCTTTGCCGGAATTGGTTATGATTTTCCAATTGATTGGTGATCTCCTTTTCAAATTTGCTCTCCATTGATGGGGATGTAGAGAAGTTTGAAGAACACCAACAATTGGGGACCATAACCCCTCTAAAAAGAATAAGATAATGAATGGTCATTATCTTTCATTTGATTCAAATCAGCCCCTCATTAATTTGAAACAAATATCCGGTCTCTACACTTTAATTCCATGAAACTTAATACCCATTAGTCAAAATTCATCTTTAGTAGATCACTTTAATTGACTAATAAACTTTAAATAATAGCACCACACATTTTAATACGTTACGTGTGGCCCCAATTATGTTAGAACTTTCCAACATAGTTGTTATACATAACATATATGTGGCAATTTATTATTTAATGCACGAGACAATAAAAAATTACAGCATTAATGTATTAAATAACAATTTATCACGTATGCCACAAATAATATTGAATTATTATTCTTGTACATTGCGTTGCTATTGCTGTACAACAACCATTACTGCGGCCAACCAATAAGGGATAAGCCCATGTGTTGTTTCCATAATGGCGGGACAGAAGGGGCACCATTTAAAATTCAATTAACCAATTTGTACAACCCCTGTAACAATCTTGTTGACAACTTTGGTATTGTCGAAATTCGGTCGTTTATTTAAAAAAATAATTTTTAAAATAGATGAATGTGATGTTGCCAATGTGATATTGTTAACCAAAATTGTACAAGTAGCGTGATGCTTTAGAATTCTCGTCTTTGTCTTTTATGGGAGGAGAGACTCTACGTGGGAGAAATCAATCATGCTATATGTATATCGTCATTTACATCATTTTTTACATTTTATCACGTGGTAACACATCATTGGACGGTTTTAAAAAGTAAACAGTTTTTCGTCCAATATTTTTTTAACAACACATCAAATGTCAAACTTGACATACGTTTTGGAGTGTACATCTAGCATTTTTGTAGAGAAATTGAATAATTCTATTTATCATTATGATGATGAAATATCGGTGATATAATAATTTATGTAAAATAATGGGATTGTGATTTAATTTTTATGTGCGAGAGAGGGAAGGAGAGAGAAAGAAATGTGAAGAATAATGAGGTGCACGTCACTAATATCCATTATGAAGATAAATAATATTATTCAGATAAATGGGCGGGGATGATCAAAGGGTGGATATTAAGACACGAAATGTTGGTAATGTGTTTGGGGTTGGTCCAAAGGGACACGTAAATCCGCCTGAATCATATGATAATTATAATATTAAACATCACATTAATTAATTATTTTCTTCCAGTTTATAGTCCATGTTTAAATTAATGTCAATATTTAGTATATGTTTTGACAATCATTAAAATAAAATTCTTCATTTTTCAAACTTAATTTTTAATTATATATTTTCAAATGTAAATATAATTTTTTCTTACTTTTTAACTACATGTTCTCTATTAAATCACTATTACAAAAGTAATTTTTTTCCCAAAAACTCATTTTAGTATTTATCAAATAGAGGGTTAATTTGAACCACATATCCCATGGGATGAATTCAACTACACATTTCATTATTTTTTTTTTATCAAAATCTTCTAAAAATATAATTTTTATCAACGCCAAACAGGCATACCACTTGTTAGAAGAATTATGTTAAAAGGGTGTTTGGTGGGGGATTAAAATTATATTTTTAGTAAATTGTGATAAACTTTTTGAAATGTATGGTTGAAAAGATATGGGACCCATGAAAGATATGGTTATTATTGATTATTTGACTTTGACTTAGACTAAAATCAGATTTTAATCCTACTCAAACATGTCCTAAAATTTATCAATTGGACTCGTTGAATTGCGGATTATATTTAGGGCTTGTTTAATATGACTTATGAGGAATTAAAAGGAATTTTCGAAATCCAAAAGCTGATTTGGGATTCATTTTGACTAATTTGTTGAAAGAGCTTTTTTTAGTTAGAAATATTTTTGGATGAAACGGATCCAATGTAACGTTCTCTTAAATCACTTTCAATAAGAAGTTATCGTAAAAATCATTTTTCAAACAAAAACTAAACTTGCTTTCTCCAAAAGCTTTTTTATGAAAAGTAATATTTATAGGTCTCCCAAGCCTATAACCGAACCTTAGGCGTGAAAGCTTACCCGAACCTGCCAACTGATGGACCACATAAAGCCCCAACTTAAGGGATTGTTTGCGAGCTCACACTCAACTTAAGTACTTTTGAGTCATTGAGTTTTTATTTATTTATTTTATTCAGAAAAATAAATACTGAATATAATAAATAATTGTTTATTTTATTGTGAATGTATATGTCGTTTTTCCAACAATCTAAATTTCCAATAGTTTCCCCAAACCTCTCCAAAACAAGCCCTAACACTTCTCAAATCAATCATTGTACAACATTAAGTTGTGATTGCTGTACAACAACTGTTTATGTGGGCATTTAAGAAGGGATAAGCACAAGAGGGATAGGGTGGGCACCAATTAAAATTGAATAATGTTATTCATAGTCATTCACTATCGATAATTGCTTTACGCGACAATTTGTTATTTGAGGCAATAAAATTACGGAAAATTAATACTTCAAATAACAAATTGTCACGTAGAACTTATCAATAGTGAGCGACTATGAATAACATTATTCTTTAAAATTATAGTAATTTTTTTTTTTTTTTTTCTGTGAGAGGAGGGAATCCACGGTTGAGAAATAGGCGAGGATGATAAAAGGGTGGATATTAATACATGATATGATGATGATGTGTTTGTGGTTGGTCCAAAGGGACATGTAAATCCCCGTGAATCACACGGTAATGGACGGATGTGGGGGATCGGGTCAGGTAGTGTCGTAGTTCAATTCAATCTCCAATCCACTTCATTTTTTTTTTTTTTTTTGGTAATTTTTTTTTTATGTAAAAAAAATAAATTTCATGTCTATTTTTTTTTTACCCCGACTTGTAATCTGATCCTGATGGTAATTATAATATTCAACATCATATTAAATAATTATTTTCTTCAAGTTCTCTTTTTATACTAAGCACTTGTTAGATAAACTTGAATTAATCTACATGTAAATTCTTTGTGTACATTTTGGAAGTCACTAAAGTTCCTACTGAGAGGCTTTAATTACGTAAACAACTAGGTTCCACAAATGCCTTAAAACAAATAGGAAATTAAAGAAGCATTAATTTGTAGAAAGGTGTCTTCAGATTAGAGAATATAAGGTGATAAATTACACACTACATTAATGAAAGCAAATGGGGAATATTAGCACGTGTCATTTAAAACTTGTTTGTAAAATTTTTTTCCTAAGGGTTGGACTCCGGGCTTCATAAAATAATAGTGTATGAATTAACTAGAAATTTAGAAACGAGACTTGTAATTTCTTATCTGTAATTTTTATATCGGTTAGAATTCATAATATTAATATGTTTTATAACACATGTCCCCATGCAAACACACAAAAGAAAAAATATATATTTACCTGTTTGAACAATGGGTTGAGCACACCAACCGTCTTGTTAGATCCACATCTAAAGCTCTTAAAATTTGTTAAATCCCCAAGGATGATACTCCGTAATTTTGGGAATTCAAGCATTTTGTAACTTTATTTTGTTCTGTATCCATTGAAATAATTTCCTCTAAAAACTTCGGAGATTCCACATGCACGATGCAACTGACTCAGAAAATAGGCTTCTCAATGAAGGGCAACTTTCAATAGTAAGAAACATAAGCTTGTGGAATGATGGACGTTTGATGACACCCCTGAACAAATATTTCATCTTTGGTATGCCATTTAGATTTATCTCTTGTAATCCATCAAATGCCTATGTTGGTTGATTTCCATTCACATGCTCGAAGCCATCTTCATCTAACATATTCTTCCTCTCCATCACTTTTAGAGAATGATCATCAAAATTATTCATGTTCATTTCTATAGAAAGATGGTCAGTTCTCCACATTAATGAGTTAATTGCAGGTTGTGAAAGCATACTTGCGTAAGTAATGCCACGTATATGCAATCTCCTTCTGAAATAATAATATTTCAAGACATTCTCATGAGCATACTCTAAGTTAGTTACTTCGATATGAAATCTTTCCAGCTTCTCAATGCACACATGTAATATTTGCAACAGAAACTAAGGATCATTTATGGAAATTTGGAAAGTATTAAGAATAGTCAACGATCTTATCTCCTTAGTAATGTACCCTTGTTCCAACTTATCATCTCTTATTTCAACAACACTCAAGTACAATTCTTCCAGTTTCTTCAATTGCAATAAGATACTAGGTGGAAGTGGACAATAGCTAGATCTGTGCTTCATCCTCAAATCCAATAACCTTGTTGGAAAATATATTATTTGGCAAATGAATTTTCACTTGTGTATGTGAAATTAATCCCACATTGATTGAAAGTTGGGATTTGAAGAGGAGCCTTAAAAGGGATTAACAATCCCACATTGGTTAGAAATGAAAAAGTGAGAATATGTGGGGACTATAAATAGTACCATCCCACATTGGAAAAAGGAAAAAGAAAGTGGCAAGTGAGAAAACTTAAATAGTTATTCCACATAGGATATGAACAAGTTTTTGGACCAATTTATATATGGTTAACAATTTGTAAGGTGTAACCATTTGTTGCATAGAGACTCCTCCGTGGCCTACGCGCCCGCAGGGGGGTGCAAATCTTGGACGGACTTGGCCTTCGAGCCTTGAACTTGTGTGCGGGCGCGACCTGCGTACACGAATGTCGGACCGAATGAGTCAAAAATTGGCCACCAAGTGCAAGCCACGTTTTGAAAATTTTCTTTTACGTTTTTCCATTTAAAACATAACTTGAAAATTGTTTTCATTTATTTTGTAACTCCAAAACGTGAGAATTCAAATGGCAGAGTTATGGCTGGAGTTAAGAATTCAAATGGCAGAGTTATGGCTGGAGTTATGACTGCATTAAGAGACAAAGGCTCCTCCTTGCCTATATATACTGAACATTCTCTTCAGTTTAGACACACCACAACAGCACGAAATCTTTCTTCTTCCTGTTCAAATTCCTGTCGTCTTACAGTCACTTGGTGATTCCGTTCCGGCACACTCGTTCAGTTCGACTGTACAAGCTGCAGTTCACGCCGCTGTATCCTGGGAAGCAAGCGCTCGCATTACTTCGGTGAGGGGGCGAATATTGCTTTAAGGACACTGTGTTGGACACAGGCCCCGGCTTCAAAGACACCAATTTTATCTTCTGTCAACTGCAATATTTTTTTCTGTCCACTATAATTTGTTTGTTACTTCTTCTAATTCAGTTCACTGTTCAAAGTTTACATACAATCTTAAAGCAATATACTCGTACTAATTTTCTGATTGTGTTTCAGAAAATGGAAAATACACCTACCAATAACGTTGTGGGATCTACAAACGAAATGGTGCCTCCTGTGGCTCAGGCTGTGGCTATACCAAGTTCTGATGTGGCTCAAGTGGTGGCTCCAGTAACACAGACTGTGGCTAATATGCCAAGTTTAGCTGCTGGTCCTAGTGGGACTAAGACTGTGGCTCCCATGCCAAGTCTGGCTACTGGTCCAACTGTGACAGTCCCGGTTAATCACGGGGAAAAGCCGGAGAAGTTCAATGGTTCGAATTTCAAGAGGTGGCAACAAAAAATGCTGTTTTACCTCACGACCTTGAATCTTGCGAGATTCTTGACTGAAAATGCTCCAGCGCTCCAAGAGGGTCAAGGAGACATTCAAGCAATCAGTGCAGTGGATGCTTGGAAGCATTCTGATTTCCTGTGCCGGAATTATGTGATGAACAGTTTAGCTGATTCATTGTACAATGTGTACTGCACAATAAAAACGGCCAAGGAATTATGGGAGTCTTTGGACAAAAAGTACAAAACCGAAGATGCCGGAGCCAAGAAGTTTCTTGTTGGCCGCTTTTTGGAATACAAAATGGTGGACTCCAAATCTATAATCAGTCAAGTACAAGAATTACAAGTGATCTTGCATGAAATTCATTCCGAGGGAATGGTTGTGAGTGAATCCTTCCAAGTGGCTTGCATAATTGAAAAGCTACCTCCTGCATGGAAGGATTTCAAAAACTACTTAAAACACAAGCGAAAGGAAATGAACGTTGAGGAACTAATTGTTAGGCTTCGAATTGAAGAAGACAACAAAGGTTCTGAAAGAGGGTTCAATCCGGTTGTGGCTAAAGCTAATGTTGTGGAGCATGGCCAAAGCTTCAAGATCAATAAGAACAAGTTTGGGCCATCTGGTGGCAAAGGGCCCAAGTTGGGGCCAAAAGGTGGAATTTCTAAGAAGAAGTTTCAAGGGAAATGCTTCAATTGTGACAAGATTGGTCACAAGTCTACGGAGTGCCGTTTGCCGAAGAAGAAAAAAGAAGCAAATGTGGTTGAAGATGTAGCTGACATCAATCTTGCAGCTGTCATTTCTGAAGTGAACCTGGTGGGTTCAAATCCGAGAGAATGGTGGATAGATACCGGCGCCACCCGACACGTTTGTTCCGATAAGGAGATGTTTAATGGGTTTGAAGCAGCGGATGGGGAGAAGTTGTATATGGGAAATTCAGCGACCTCCGAAATCAAGGGCCATGGAAATGTGGTTCTAAAGATGACTTCTGGGAAAGAGCTGACTCTAAACAACGTGCTTTATGTGCCGGAGATTCGCAAGAATTTGGTTTCTGGCTCGCTGTTGAACAAGCATGGCTTCCGTATGGTGTTTGAGTCAGACAAAGTTATTTTGTCTAAGTTTGGGATGTTTGTAGGAAAGGGTTATATAAGTGATGGGCTTTTTAAGCTCAATGTAATGGCTATTAAGCCAAAAATTAATAAAATGAATAACTCTTCCGCTTACTTGCTTGAGTCTTCCAATTTGTGGCATGGTCGACTAGGACATGTTAATTACAACACTTTGCGTAGACTAATTAACTTAAATTGCATACCTACATTCCAAATTGATAATAAACATAAGTGTGAAACTTGTGTTGAAGCAAAATTGACAAGGTCATCATTTCAATCCGTTGAAAGGAAAACTGAACCTCTTGATTTAATTCACACCGATGTATGTGATTTAAAATCGGTACAAACAAGGGGAGGCAACAAATATTTTATTACTTTTATTGACGACAGCACAAAATATTGTTTTGTGTATTTGCTTAAAAGTAAAGACGAAACTATAGAGAAATTTGTTCTCTATAAAAATGAAATTGAAAATCAACTCAACAAAAAGATCAAAGTGTTGAGAAGTGATAGAGGTGGTGAATATGAATCACCATTTGCTGAATTCTGTGCACAACATGGAATTAAACATAAAACAACAGCACCTTATTCACCACAACAAAATGGTGTTGCTGAACGAAAAAATAGAACATTGAAAGAAATGATGAATGCAATGTTATTAAGTTCTGGGTTACCTCAGAACATGTGGGGAGAAGCTGTGTTATCAGCTAATTACCTTTTAAATAAGGTACCCCGAAAGAAAGAAGAAAAGAGCCCTTACGAGTTATTGAAAGGAAGGAAGCCTTCCTACAAATACTTACGAGTGTGGGGGTGTCTTGCCAAAGTAGCTGTACCTACACCAAAGAAGGTGAAAATATGACCAAAAACTGTTGATTGCATATTTATCGGATATGCACATAACAGTAGTGCTTATCGGTTTCTTGTGTTTGATTCTAAAATTTCCGATATACACAAAAACACGATAATAGAATCGAGAAATGTTTCATTCTTTAAACATATATTTCCATGTAAGTCCAAAGAAGAAGCAAACTCTTCTAAACGGACATATGAAACTATGATTGAGAATAGTCAAGACAAAGAAGTAGAAGAGAAAGTTGAGGTTGAACCAAGACGTAGCAAACGAGAAAGGACAGGAAAATCTTATGGTCCCGATTTTCTGACTTACATGCTAGAAACTGAACCTCAAAGCTTCAAAGAAGCTGTAAACTCTTCAGAAAGTCCTCAATGGAAAGAAGCCATTAAAAGTGAAATAGATTCCATTCTGCAAAATCATACATGGGAGCTGGTTGATCTTCCCCCCGGGAAGCAAACCACTAGGCTACAAATGGATTTTCAAAAGGAAAATGAAAGCAGATGGAACTATTGATAAGTACAAGGCCAGACTTGTAATTAAAGGTTATAGGCAACGAGAAGGCATTGACTACTTTGACACTTATTCTCCGGTAACGAGAATAACTTCCATTCGAATGATATTAGCGATTGCATCTTTGTACAATCTCAAAGTACTTCAAATGGATGTCAAAACTGCTTTTCTAAATGGAGATTTAGAAGAAGAAATTTACATGGAACAACCTGAGGGGTTTTCTGCACCAGGATAAGAAAACAAGGTATGTAAATTGGTAAAGTCATTATATGGCTTAAAACAAGCACCAAAACAATGGCATGAAAAATTTGACAATGCCATGATGGAAAGTGGATTTAAGATCAATGAATGTGACAAATGCGTTTACATTAAAGACACGGGAAATGGATATGTTATTTTATGTCTTTATGTTGACGACATGCTCATCGTTGGTAGCAACGATAAGATGATTAAATCTACTAAAAATATGTTGAATTCAAGATTCGACATGAAGGATATGGGTTTAGCTGATGTGATTCTTGGAGTTAAAATTTCAAGAACATCAGATAGACTCGTTCTAAGTCAGTCACATTATGTGGACAAAATTCTGGAAAAATTCAATAATGATGATACTGGCGTGGCTAGAACACCGATAGATACAAGTCAACATATATCGAAAAATAGAGGCGATGGTATTTCTCAAGTAAAGTACTCTAGAATAATCGGAAGTCTTATGTACCTAATGAGTTGTACAAGACCAGATATCGCTTACGCAGTTAGTAAGCTGAGTAGATATACTAGTAATCCAGGGTCTGACCACTGGAAAGGAATAGTAAGAGTACTAAGATACTTGAGATATACTCGTAATTATGGACTGCACTGTACCAGATATCCTGCTGTTATTGAAGGATATACTGATGCGAATTGGATACCTGATATTAAAGACTCAAAGTCTGGATTCGTGTTCACTTTGGGAGGTGCAGCCATATCATGGAAATCCTCTAAACAAACAGTTATTGCGAGGTCTACCATGAAATCTGAGTTTATAGCTCTAGATAAATGTGGTGAAGATGCTGAATGGCTACGCAATTTCTTAGAGGACATTCCAAGGTGGTCTAAACCTGTGCCAGCAATTTGCATACATTGTGATAGTCAATCTGCGATTGGAAGGGCACAAAGCAACATGTACAATGGTAAATCTAGACACATACGTCGTAGACATAATACCATAAGACAGTTACTCTCAACTGGAGTTATCTCTATTGACTATGTAAAGTCTAAAGATAACATTGCGGATCCGCTAACCAAAGGGTTAAATAGAGAGTTAGTTGCAAAGTCATCAAGAGGAATGAGACTTAAGCCTCTAAAAGAATAAGTTATTGTACTGGAAACTCAACCTAGCTGACTGGAGATCCCAAGATCTAGGTTCAATGAGAAAACCTAATTGCAAATACTTAACTATATCACTGTGGGGGTTATCTCCGGTCCATTCCTGTAATAACAGTGATGCCCGTGGGAAGAGGATAAGCAATAAGGCTTTTAATGATTCTTATGCGTCGAAAATCCGAGCGGAGTAATGCAGGTTACTCTTAATTAAGAAATCACCTATGTGAGAGAGAAGTGGGGCCGCTTCGAAGAGAATTGTGAGGCTCAATTCTTAATAACTCTCACTGAACCAGGCATATGTTCATGGCCACAAACGAACATAACCATGAGAACTGAATTGTGTTAGGAAGAATCCTGTGTGAGGTACATCGTCGTTTACACAAAACGCAGAACAGTTCAAAGACATCACGTCTACTGATCAGCTAGTAAAGTAAATGTATTTTCATAAGGGGAGGTTCAAAGGGTAACACCTACCTATCCTATGCAGGTTTCAACTGTGGAAATTTGTCACCAAGTATTCCGTATCTCTATTAATTTCCATTCATGTGGGGAATTGTTGGAAAATATATTATTTGGCAAATGAATTTTCACTTGTGTATGTGAAATTAATCCCACATTGATTGAAAGTTGAGATTTGAAGAGGAGCCTTAAAAGGGATTACAATCCCACATTGGTTAGAAATGGAAAAGTGGGAATATATGGGGACTATAAATAGTACCATCCCACATTGAAAAAAGAAAAAAGAAAGTGGCAAGTGGGAAAACTTAAATAGTTATCCCACATAGGATATGAACAAGTTTTTGGACCAATTTATATATGGTTAACAATTTGTAAGGTGTAACCATTTGTT
>JAGHKM010000289.1:0-5000 GCA_019097785.1 Fraxinus excelsior
AATCATGGAAAAGCAAAGGAGGGCAGATCTGATGTCGCTCCTAGATTAAAATGCTTTCTATGTGAAGGACCTCACCGGGTGGCTGAGTGTCCTCAGAAACGGATGGTGAATGCATACTGTCAGCTAGCAACTGGGGGCTCAAGTTCGAAGCAAAATACCCTACAAGCTAGCTGCCGTAGTGACATCGACTCCGAAGGAAACGAGGATGTAATTAGTGCACTCTCGTATTCGTGCAATACACTATTGCACCGAACTACTAATAGGGACGTCGGTCTCTCGAAAGAGCCGAAGATTGAAGAATCAAAGGCTCGCACTTGCAAGGCTAAAGGCCTAATGTACATTGATGTGAGGATCAATGGAAAGCCAATCAGGGCTATGGTGGACACTGGTGCCACGCACAATTACCTCGCAAGTTCCGAAGTAGAGCGGCTCGGACTTGCTCTGGAGAGAGGTAAGGGAAAAGTCAAGGCGATCAACTCTGTTGCTCAACCAATAGCGGGAATAGTACAATCGGTGCCGATCAAAGTAGGTCCATTCGAAGGAAGGACAAATTTGTCAGTAGTTCAGATGGATGACTTCAAGCTGATTCTCGGATTGGAATATCTGCGGGATACAAAGACAGCAGTGTTGCCGCATTCTGACTCCCTAATAATGATGGGGAGCAAACCATTCATTATTCCCACACAGGTTGGGAAAACTGGCGAGAAAGGGGTCTCAGCCATGCAATACGGTAAGGGTGTCAAGAGGAATGAACCCTTATTCTTATGTTCTCTTCGAACAGAGGAAATCGAGGAGACAACTGGCTCAGTGGAGCCCCATTCCATCCTGAATGAATCAGTCGAAAGTGGATCGACGAACTACATCAGTGGATTGCCAAGAGTTGAAGACTCTGGCACTATCATCATCGGGATGGATTGCTTATCTAAAGATTCGACGGTCAACACAGCGCCCAAGTATGTATCAGTCGAAGAGACAGCTCAACTCTTCTTTAAGCCTATTGTCAAATACAAGGGATCGCCTACTGTCAATAGTCGAGATTCTCGATTCATTGACACATTTTGGACCAAGTTGTTCAAACTTCTTGGTTCAACTTTGAGCACAAGTGCTACCATTCACCGAAGATCAGACGAACAGACAGAGCAGTTCAATTCTATGCTGGGAGACTATTTTCAGCACTTTACCTCTGCTTCGCATGAAATTCGGGTGAAACTCTCGGATGTGGCCCAGATGTATTTCAATGTTCAAAAGAGCTCTTCTCCAGACAAGAGTCCTTTTGAAATTTCTACTGGCCAACAACCGTTACTCCTCCATACTGTAGACACCAATCAGAAACAGTGCAAGAACTCTGCAGATTTGAAGCAATCAGTTCTTAAAGTGAAAAGATCAGAAATGAAGATTGCTGAAGAGATTTTTGGCTACCAGACTACTCAAGCTTCAAGAAAATATCTTCAAGAGTACTTCGTCAAATGGAGCAGAAGCAACAGCGAGAAGAATACTCAACGGCTCCGAGGACATCGCCAAAACAAATGGGGGAGAATGTCACGGGCTGCAGCTGTGCTTAAGCCCCGTGTTGTAAATATTCATTTAATTCATAAAATAGATGGAAAATAGACAAAGAAAAGTATGATTCTAGAGCCAAATAACGTCTACTCCCGTTATTTGGGTTTTTGTTCCGAAGTCTATTATAGGGGGTATTGGTCTTTCAAAACTATTTCAAGTTTACTAGTGTTTTCCCCCCTGCACTAGCCATTTGTAATTTCCTGCTTTCGTCTATTGTAATGTCTTGCTTTCTAGCAATCAATGAAGATGTTATTTCAATTGTGTTCAGTTTCATGTTGCAAGCTTTCTTAAAATTGTAATCAAAATTTACTTTCGTCTCGACGCGACCGAGGAATAGGCGGAAGGTAGTCTAGCGGAGCAGACTACTGCCTCACGGTGTCCCTTTCTATGCTAAGAAATGGTTACCCGTGAAAGTTGGTATCAGAGCTGCGGCTCAAGATCTCGTTAAGAAAGCGATGGAAACTGACCCAATTTCCTCGAACACCACGGAGGTGGTTGATGTTCAAAAGAGGAACACCCGACAGCGTTTGGAGGCGCTAGAGGTGACGAACACTAGGTTGTGTTTTGCCTGGAGAACCTCGGGGATAAGGCCGAGGCGGCACAGACGGAAAATCGGGAATTACGCATCCAACTGGATGAATGCCAAGAGGCATGCGCAGCTATAACTGAAGCTGTTGCTATCATTCCTGATTTGCAGGATGAGATGGGAGCGTTGAGAACTCAGTTACTAGTTCTCCAGCGCGCGATTGGCAACGGACAGACCATCGCACATGAGCCAGTGCATAGGCTCAGAATTCCAGAACCGTGTGCATACGGAGGTGCACGCGATGCTAAAGAAGTTGAGAACTTTTTGTTCGACATGGAACAATACTTTCTTGCGGCGTCGATCAGGGACGAAGCGAGAAAGGTCACTACAGCTACCATGTATCTGAGTGGAGATGCAAAGCTATGGTGGCGAACGAAGTATGTTGACATTCAAGCCAACAGAATTCGAATAGATTCTTGGGATCTGCTCAAGGAAGCTATCAGATCTCAGTTCTTCCCAGAGAACGTGGAATATGAGGCACGTCGGGCCTTACGGGAACTGAGACACACAAGCTCCATCAGGGAGTATGTGAAGGCCTTCTCGGGGCATATGCTGAATATCAGAGATATGTCAGAGAAGGATAAGCTATTCACCTTCATGGAAGGTTTGAAACCGTGGATGCGCACGGAACTTCAGAGACAGAAGGTCACTGATTTGAGCGCGGCTATGGGAGCTGCCGAATGTGCAAGCGACTATCAACCTGAGTCGAGAGAGGATCGACCTTCGAGAAATAGTCAGTCTGTTCAAGGTGGAAGGAGACCTTACAGACCCAGCTCGAACTCAAATGGGGGAGAGCGTTACTCTCAGAATAGGGGAGGATCCTATCAAGGCAACCGCCAGAGTAACTCGCCGAGAAAACATCGCGGCCGTCAAGGAAATCATAACGGCAGTTCCAGTTCTGACTGGAATCATGGAAAAGCAAAGGAGGGCAGATCTGATGTCGCTCCTAGATTGAAATGCTTTCTATGTGAAGGACCTCACCGGGTGGCTGAGTGTCCTAAGAAACGGATGTTGAATGCATATTGTCAACTAGCAATTGGGGGCTCAAGTTCGAAGCAAAATACCCCACAAGTTAGCTGTCGTAGTGACACCGACTCCGAAGGAAACGAGGATGTAATTGGTGCACTCTCGTATTCGTGCAATACACTATTGCACCGAACAACCAATAGGGACGTCGGTCCCTCAAGAGAGCCGAAGATTGAAGAATCGAAGGCTCGCACTTGCAAGGCTAAAGGCCTAATGTACATTGATGTGAGGATCAATGGGAAGCCAATCAGGGCTATGGTGGACACTGGTGCCACGCACAATTACCTCGCAAGTTCCGAAGTAGAGCGACTCGGACTTGCTCTGGAGAGAGGTAAGGGGAAAGTCAAAGCGATCAACTCTGTTGCTCAACCGATAGCGGGAATAGCACAATCTGTGCCGATCAAAGTAGGTCCATTCGAAGGAAGGACAAATTTGTCGGTAGTTCAGATGGATGACTTCAAGCTGATTCTCGGATTGGAGTATCTGCGGGATACAAAGACAGCAGTGTTGCCGCATTCTGACTCACTTATAATGATGGGGAGCAAACCATTCATTATTCCCACACAGTTTGGGAAAACTGGCGAGAAAGGGGTCTCAGCCATGCAATACGGTAAGGGTGTCAAGAGGAATGAACCCTTATTCTTATGTTCTCTTCGAACAGAGGAAATCGAGGAGACAACTGGCTCAGTGGAGCCCCATTCCATCCTGAATGAATCAGTCGAAAGTGGATCGACGAACTACATCAGTGGATTGCCAAGAGTTGAAGACTCTGGCACTATCATCATCGGGATGGATTGCTTATCAAAAGATTCGACGGTCAACACAGCGCCCAAGTATGTATCAGCCGAAGAGACAGCTCAACTCTTCTTCAAGCCTATTGTCAAATACAAGGGATTGCCTACTGTCAATAATCGAGATTCTCGATTCATTGGCACACTTTGGACCAAGTTGTTCAAACTTCTTGGTTCAACTTTGAGCATGAATGCTACTATTCACCGAATATCAGACGGACAGACAGAGCAGTTCAATTCAAAGCTGGGAGACTATTTTCAGCACTTCACCTCTGCTTCGCATGAAATTCGGGTGAAACTCTCGGATGTTGCTCAGATGTGTTTCAATGTTCAAAAGAACTCTTCTCCCAATAAGAGTCCTTTTGAAATTTCTACTGGCCAACAACCGTTACTCCTCCATACTGCAGACACCGATCAGAAACAGTGCAAGAACTCTGCAGATTTGAAGCAATCAGTTCTTAAAGTGAAAAGATCAGAAATGAAGATTGCTGAAGAGATTTTTGGCTACCAGACTACTCAAGCTTCAAGAAAATATCTTCAAGAGTACTTCGTCAAATGGAGCAGCCCCGTGTTGTAAATATTCATTTAATTCATAAAATAGATGGAAAATAGAAAAGAAAAAGTATGATTCTAGAGCCAAATAACGTCTACTCCCGTTATTTGGGTTTTTGTCCCGCGGTCTATTATAGGGGGTATTGGTCTTTCAAAACTATTTCAAGCTTACTAGTGTTTTCCCCCGGCACTAGCCATTTGTAATTTCCTACTTTCGTCTATTGTAATGTATTGCTTTCTAGCAATCAATGAAGATGTTATTTCAATTGTGTTCAGTTTCATGTTGCTCGTTTTCTTAAAATTGTAATCAAAATTTACTTTCGTCCCGACGCGACCGAGGAATAGGCGGAAGGTAGTCTAGCGGAGCAGACTACTGCCGCACGGTGTCCCTTTCTGTGTTCAGAAAAGGTTACCCGTGAAACACGGGCAAGACACGGTGCCTGAAAATTCAGGTGATGGCTGACACGGTGCCTGAAAATTCAGGG
>JAGHKM010000290.1:0-13767 GCA_019097785.1 Fraxinus excelsior
TACATTTAGCCCTTGTTTGGTAGAGATTAAAATTAAAATTTTAATATAAGTCAAAGTCAACAATTAATTTTAACTATACATTTCATGAGAACCACACATTTCATTCACTCGTATCAAAATTTACTAAAAATAAGATTTTAATCCCACCAAACAAGGGCTTAAAGTATGTTCATTAGTTTCATGGGGAGCGATCAATGGACAAATGTATTTGACAAATGTAGTTAACTCTTAAATTAATCTAATTTAAGGGTATAGATCTAGCGTTAAAAAAAATGACGGGAGATGAAAAAATTGTAGTCTTCTGCAGGCTCCTCCAAAGCGTCATCATCAAAAGGGATTACATTCAGTACAGGCCTCCCATTGGACCCGTGTGCTTCAAAATACTCATGGCGCTTCATTTAAAGTTAGATCTATACCCCTAAATTAGATTTATTTAAGGGTCAAGATTATTTATCATATATCTTTATCCATTGAGCGCTCCCCATTATTCATTACTTACTAGGGGTTGGCTACATATATCTTTTTTGTCGAGTGTGCCCATGTATATCATATGATTTGCACTTTGTCTCACTTGTTGTTTAGTGTAAATGTAGCAAGCATACAATGATTGGATATTTTTAGTCAATTGCAGACTTTATCCCTGATTATATGATCATTCTCCTAATACACATTGTTGGAGATAGATCGAAAAATTTAGTTGGGGGCTAAAACAATAACGAATTGACATGTTACTGTTGACATATGGTTAATCTAAAACCTCGAAGTTTTGATTATAATGAACAAGTTGATCTTATTCACTAATAAGTTGAATTCTAGTGACTTTATTTTTTCAACAAGTACAAAAGAATATTGATCAATGACAGTAAAAAAGCAAGATCTATCATCACAAATCGAACTCTTGAAGAAAGTCAAAGATCGAAGCCACATTCAAGAAATCAAGAACTAGACTTTGGAGCAAGATCAAATACTTATTTTCTTAGCAAAAAATGTAAAGGTACTAACAACTCAATATATGGTATGAATGACTATAGCTCAAAACCATTCTATGCATTAAAAAGTGTTTCAAATATGACTAACTTTTGAATTTTGAAAATAATCTTTCATGTTAAAAAAGTTAGTGAAAAATGCTCATCAAAAGATCATACTTTTCAAAAGTCACATAGCAAAACAAAAAATCAAAAAGTCGGACCGCCACCACACGGGGCGGTCGACAGGCCGGACCGGCCGATTGACCAGACATGCTTCAAACGGTTTGATTTGACCGTTCTCACTTCTGATTTTTTTTCCTACAAACGATCATTTTGGTCATCCGAAAATTGGCGGTCGACCAGACCGGTCATTCGGTTTGACAGAAACTTTGGCGTTTTTCATCTCTATAAATATCAACTCACTTCTCATTTATTACAACAACTTAAGAGCATTCAATTGAGTTTCTTGTGAGCTAAAATTGCATTGATTTCTCACCTCATTTATTATCATCAAATCATTCTATATTTGAAAAACTTTTGATTGATCTCAACTTTGAAAATCATCTCATTCATCAAAGTTTTTCAAATCAAACTTTTGAGCTTCATTCATTACCATATATCAAAGTGTTACCATACTTCTCTTCTTGTACTCAACTTTGGAATCATCATCTATTAAGAAGAGAAGATTTCACTTGTAAATTTATTTTGAATTGTGGGTCGTGTTGAGGTCCCGGAAAGCTCAACGTTGTAAAAGGATCAGTGCTCCTTAGTTGTAAGTCACCGGAAGCGTTGTAAATGGTTGGATTGCACCATAAGTCAATCAATATAGTGAAAAAGACCTTGCTCTAGGGCTGGACATGGTCCAGTTCGGTTCGGTCTCTCCAGAACCGAACCGACCCAAAATTTTCGGGTATTTAATAAATGGAACCGTCGGGTCCAAATATAATTATGGAACCGTTCGGATTCGGTTTAGTTCGGTTCCATTCGGTTCTATTCGGTTTCGTACCATAATTAAATTTTTTAACATTTACAACAACACTACATAAATATCACTAATAACATGTCCATTCGTAACTATTACAAATTAACGTAGCACAATTTAAAATCATATAAATAACAAGTTGTCCAATAAGATTAATTCAATATATACAAATACCAAAAATTAAATTTACCTAATTAATTTGCTAATTTGTTTAGAAAAAATTAAAAAAATTAATTAATTCAATATAAAAAATTAAAAAAATTATTTAGATTCGGTTCTTGGCCTAGAACCGAGAACCGAACCAAACTCATCGGTTCTCGATTCAGATACCCGTTCGGGTATTTAATTTCTGAAGAATCGTTCGGTTCAGTCCGGTCCAGGAACTTTTGTCCAGCCCTACTTGCTCTTACCGGAGAGCTTGGTAACGGAGGACATAGATCATTGCATTGGATCGAACCTCCATAAATATATCATTTGCATTCTCTATCCTTTCTACTTAACATTTTTACTTTGTGCAAATTAAGTTGTTTCACTTGCTTGCTTATTTGTGTTTAGTTGTCTTCTATTATTTGCTTGTTTATCATATTAAAACTTGATTTATTAACGAAAAAGTTTTAATAACCAATTCACCACCTCTTGATTCACCAACTTGGGCTTTCAGTTACCGATACGACATGTTTTTCTAAAGCTGGACACGTTGGCGACACGTTTACAAATTCTACAATTCAAAAATCTAACAAAAGCTAGCAAGGCAACAACATTATTCGACGAGGCAACAATAATTCATTAGTAAGCCAACAAAGCAACAACTATCCAATAAACATGTTAGTGTGTAAATCGGCCTGTTGAAATCGAGTGAAGCAATTAAATAATAAGATTAAAAGATGATGCAATACGAAAATCCATATTTATAAAGGAAAACGTAATCACTTCAAATCCTATGCTTTAATTTGGAGTTGCTACTGCTTCTTCTTCTACATACAACTAAATAAAAAACTTAAATTTAAAAAATGGTGCAGTAAAAATAATTTTTCGAGCTTCTTCTTTTCAAAAATTAAAAATGTATATTTTTTAAATAGATGGCATAAATAAAAATCACAAGTTTATAAATGATCCAATTCAGATTGATTTTCCTAATTAATAAAATCAAGAATCAAGGGATCCATATTGACATGAGTATCCACATGTATTCTGAACTTATGATTCCACCAGTGGAAAACGAGTCCAACCGCTTGATGCCTTGATGGCTCAACTCGAAAGAAGCTCGAGTCGAGCTAGCTCGGAGCCTCTAGGATTGTGTGGCCAGCTCTTTGTAAAATTCAACAACTTGCATAATTAGTTTTTTAGTTTTTAAATTAAATTTGTAGTTTGTAAATTAATGATCAAATTTTCATATATTTGAGTAAAAAAAATAAAAAATAAAAATCGAAAAGTCTGTGAGCTAGCTCGACTCGACAAAGGCTCAAGCCAAAAGCCCGGACCAAATCCCATTTTTTGGGAATGGGCCCGGTCTAGGCTCGACTTGAGCCCTAAAATCTTGGGGCTTTTTTTTTTTTTTTTTGGAGGAAATTAAAGCTACACAGGTATTTAAGATTCAATTTTCACAAATCCAGATTCAAGTTTAATTTTTCACAAAACAGGTTTTAAAGAATTAAAGAATTATTTTTTAATTATAATAACCAACCCGTTTTTTAGGGGAGAGAGAGAGAGAGAGAGTTTTAAAAAAGTAAACTACATTTATAACTGCCTAGAACCGTTAAACATCATAACTCTTCCTATTCCTAAAAATCCCAAATTGATTTTTACCCAAATCACACCATTTCTCTTCATTTTGACATCAAACGAAAACCCCAATTCGATTATTGCATACATTGTTCATGGAAGAAGTGTAGGCGGTGAGGTGGTGAAGGCGTTGGGAAGAAGGAAAGAACTGTGACCAAGACTTTGTCTCAAATTTTGTGAACGGTGAAGAGTAGTTATGGCGCTTAGGAGAAGTTGTGATCGAGGGCCACAATCCGACGCCAGAGAAGACTCTGAAACCACACAACGATCCAGAAAGAAGTCGAAGATGTCGAAGGAACGCTGTGAAGAAAATCTGAAAACCCATGGTACTTCGCTGCTGAAAGTGGAAAAGACGATTCGAGAGGAAATCCCTAGAACTCCGGTGTACCCACGAAAGTCGAAATCGAAGAATGTAAGTTTTTTTTGGAATTGTGATAGTCTGTTGTTGTTTGTGACCTAGTTTTTTAGAAATTGGGACCGAATGCACATGTTTGAATACAACAGTTTCATCTAGGTCACAAGTCTTGCCTGTTTGTGACATCACTTTTATGAGTACGAAGTGTTGTGGATAAATATTACTGTACGTGTAATCTAAGTTATTGCTTTATTGTGACCCAGGATTGGAAGTACATTATACCTGAAGACTCGTGGTTTTCGAGGAAAATTACAACCAATGTGGCCAAAAACGTTCTGTCAAACTTCACGTCAAAGCTCGATGATGGTCAAAGGGCTATCTTGGCAAGAACATGATTCTCGTACTTCATTAAATGTAATGAAATTATTTTGCAGCCTCAGCTTATACACTATTTGTTGATGAGGGAAGTCAAGCAACCTAATCCCAATGAGATGTAGTTCAAGGTTGCCAATAGATATTTGAGATTTTTGTTGTGTGAATTCTGTTTGGTCACTAGCCTTAGATGTATTGGTGATGACTTTAGGAAAGATATTGACAAGGTTCCATCTAGGATTAAGGATACATACTTTGGGCATTTGAAGTTGGTCACAAACGAAGCTGTGAGGGATGTGTTTCTCAACGTGTCTGACGTTGACGATCATGATGTAGTGAGGATCGGGATTCTATTTTTGATTACATCGTACTTGTTCTCCACGTTATACAAAAAGGTGGTTGAAAATTATTTGTTTGCGTTGGTAGAGGACTTTGATCTTTTGGAGAGATTTCCTTTTGGCAAAGACTTATTTCAAATGTCTTTAAAATCTTTGAAGGAGGGTTTAGGTCATAGGAATCCACATTATAGGTTGAAGGGGTTCTTGGTTGCATTTCAAGTGTGGATATATGAGTCAATGCCCGGACTAAATGGACCTGTGACAAATAGGATGGGCAACAGTTTCCCCCTAATTGTGAACTGGAGGTCGGAGAAACAACCATCTACTGTTAAGTTGGATGAAGATGTATTCTCCAATCATGATGTAAGTCTTTATAAGTTTTTCATGTCACAAGTCACAATGTCACATATTTGTATGAATAGGTCACAAATAACTGAATATGCATGAACATATCACACAATTTAAATCTTTTACATGTACCAGATTCATTAATTTCAGGTCACAATAAATATTAATACATTCGAGGTTTTCATTAATAACATTTGTGTCGTGTGCATTTTTGTCACAACTTGAAATATGTTTTATCGTTCCATCTGACACGGAGATGGAGGCTCCATATATGAATGGTGTTATGTACACCAAACCTATGCAACCACGTGTATCTGGAGCTCGAAATTTGAAGATGCAGAGCACGAGAGCACAGGTTCTAGCACATCCCAGACACGGTTGCTGATGATCATAGATGGAAGAAATGGTCATTCCAGTGATATTGATGAAGATGATGATGACTTTGTGGTGTCACCACCCAAAAAACATAGGACACCAACGTTTTCCATCCCCTCTACTGAACAGCAGGCAACACATGTTAGCGACATTTACAGTCCAATTGAGGGGCAGGAAGCACACGATGATGTCAATACGATGCCACAGGCAAGTGAAATTCCTATGCCGAGTGAACCGATGTTGACTCATGAATGAAGTGAACCGCAATTAGATGTAAGTGGATTAATGTCCAAGTGTGAAGTCAAAAATTACTGTTACATTCTAATATCCTTACTTCAAACAAGTTCATTATGGGATTTTATGTTGTTCCCATAGAGATGTTCAAACATTTGAAGGAATTGAATGGGAGAATGTCGGAGATGTAGTCGAAGAATGTGGAATTAACTGTACATCTAAATGATGTCAAGTCACAGTTAATGTTATTGAAGGCAGATCTTAAGAATAAATTGAACTAGATTATCCGAATGCAAGGAGAGATTAAATGTGACATTAGGGGTGTCCGTGGGTCGGTTCGGTTCGGTTCTGCTCGGTTCCAGAATTTTCGGGTATTTAATAAATGGACCCGTCGGGTCCAAATATAATTATGGAACCGTTCGGGTTCGGTTCCGTTCGGTTCGGTTCGGGTCGGTTCGGTTCCGTTCGGTTCCGTACCATAATTAAATTTTTTTAACATTTACAGCAACACTATATAAATATAACTAATGACATTTCATTTGTAACTTTTACAAATTAACATAACCAAATTCAAAAATATAAAAATAACTAGCTGTCGAATAACATTAATTCAATGCATACAAATACCAAAAAGTAGATATTAATACTTACCAACTATTTGATTTAATCATCAATTGCTACTGCTTGACTTGCCATGGCAAAAAACTCTACAAGAATTGAAAAAGTACAATTAACAAACAAATAAACTAAAAAATATTCAACTAATAAGATTTGATAAAAAAATATAATATATATCTATTACATGTCTCAATGCCCTCATAGAACTCTGTTTCTTCAATGCAAATTCCATCTTGGGAAACTTTCAAGAGTCTAGAATATTTTCTTAGCCAGTTTTGTGTACAAATTAAGGCTTCAACTGTTTTAGGAGTTAAAGAACTCCTAAATGGATCAAGAATGCGTCATCCAGTACTAAATGCTGACTCAGAAGCAACTGTAGATACATGAATGACAGGAACATCCCTTGCAACCTCAGATAAAAATTCAAATCTTGATTTATTAATCTTCCACCAATGTAAAATGTTAGAAAAAATAAAATAATTTAATTAATTCAATAAAAAAATTATTTAGTTTCGGGTCTCATTCGATTCTTCGGTTCTTGGTCGAGACCCAAGACCCGACCCAAACATTTCGGTTCTCGATTCGGGTACCCGTTCGGGTCTTTAACTTATGAAGAACCGCTCGGTTCGGTTCGGGTTCGGTTCGGTCCGGTTCGGTTCGGATATTTTGGACACCCCTATGTGACATGATGGACAAAAGGTCCAACATGACTTTTCTGTTAGATTCCATGACTGGCTTGATTTCAAGTACGATGGACGCCATCTTGGAGAAGTTGAAGGAGAAGAATAATGGGAACAGTGACGCAATTGAAGAGCAACCACCAGAGAAAGTAAGTGCAAATGTGAGTTTCAAATTGTTTTCATGGTTTTTTTTTTACGTTTGACGTGTAGATTTTATAATTCCATCAAGTCACAACACATGAACAACCTATGGACAGCAAAGGAAAGGGTAAGTTGGACACTGCCGGTGTAGTTGACTACCCATATCTTCCTCTGACACCATCGTTTGATTTGGGGATTTCATCTACGCCAATCACTTCAGGTGCGGTGAACCTCAATGACATTTTCCAAACTTCAGAAGTACAACAATGTGTTGATGATACAATTGCTAGTGCGATTGCAAGTTAAAACAGGTTGTTGATGCTGTGGTGACGACGAAAAAAATAAGGGGATTATGGTATTGCAAAACAAATTTTTTTTAATAATTATTATTTGTTGATGAACACATGTCACTTGTCTATTTCAATTAGGTCACAATTCACAAATTTTACATATGTTGCTATTTTTTTTTTATCTCTGTCACAGGTCACATGTATTTTTTAAACTCGGTTACAGGTCACAAGTCACAGGTTTTGCATATGTTGCTATACTTTTAACTCGGTCACAGGTCACATGTATTTTGTAAGTCGGCCACATATCACAAGTAACATAGAAATGTATAAGTCTTGCCACATGTCACAGGTCATATATCCCGCGTATCTTTACACAGGTCACAGGTTAAACTGTCATGTCAAACTATATGTAACCATGTGCACGTAAGTAGTTTTTGTTTTGTCCTTTTGCAGATATCACCTCCATCAGCACCGTCATCCGGCTTGCATGTTAAGAGAGCTCCCAAACCAATGAGGCTACTACAATCCCCATATGTCACAGGTACTGGAAAACAAATCAAGCACTCAGATGTTGTGGTCGTGTGTGAAAACCATGACAAGCCAACCGATGAGAGTGATGTTGTAGCGTTTAAAAACTGGTTCAACCAAGGTTACAAACCACGGAACAGGTACGTACTGGTGCATTTTTTGTAATCTATGAATGTGTCGTAAAATATTTGTTAGCCCAAGAATAACTAACCAAGAGGGGGGTGAATTGGTTTTCAAATTTTTTTCGACACTTAGTCTCAAAACAATTCAACACACAAGATATAATTGCAAAGTATAAAACAATAAGTAAATATGCAAATATGTTATCTTAATTCAAGTATAATATTGCACAATGTAAATAGCAATTTCAAGTAAAGTGCAATAATGTAAAGATAACAAACCGATTTAATGGGGTTCGATCCAATGCACTGATCTACGTCCCCGTTACCAAGCTCTCCGTCACGAGCAAGGTCAATTTGTATTATAATGGTAACTAACAACAAGGAGTACCGATCCTTTACAACGTTGAGCTTTCCGGGACCTCAACACGACCCACACTACCGAGCTTTACGGGACCTCGATATGACCCACACGATGACTTACAACAAGGCGCACCAAACCTTATACAACGTTGATCTTTAAGGGACTACAACCGACCCACAATTCAAATGAATTTGATGATACAAATCTTCTCTTCTTATCGAATGATAAAATCAAGGTTGAGTACAAGAAGAAAAGAGGCAAACACTTTAATAGATAGCAAATGAATTAAGCTCAAGTGTTGATGTTGTAAACTTTGATAAAAGATGGATGATGAAATAGTTTGTATTGTTATCAAAGTTTTCAACCAATAATCTCTCTTAACAAAATAGCACAAGTTGAGTATGAGGAGAGATTTATACTTCAATACAAGTGTTGGTAAAAAAAACTTTTATCAAGAGTTTGAAAATAGATGAGATTGAAAAGTTTCTTTGCAAAATCTAATTCTTGATGAAATGGATAAAACAAGTTTGAATCAATCAAGAATTCTTTGTAAATGAGATAGAATTTAAAACCAAGTTAAGCTCAAAGATTTTCAATAAATAACTCTCTCAATTTTCTCTCCAAAGTTGTACAAATTGAATGCAAAGAGAGTTGGTATTTATAGCACTCAAACTGGCCAAAACACTGTCCATCCGGACGAGCCATCCGGACGTCCGGATCGTGTAATCAACTAGCCGTTTGAGTCAGTCAGAACGGTCAAAAAAGTGACCGTTGAGATGAACCGGACGTCCGGTTCATCCATCCGGACGTCCGGATGGACAGAAAACATTTCTGACCAACGGACGCCTTATCCGGACAGCTTTCAGTATTTTGCTCATATCGTTTTCTCCTGATATCCGATTAAGGTGATTCAAAATGGGTTGGAAAGATAACTCAAAGGGCTACAACTTTGATTCAGAAATCATCTTCAAATTAGATCATCTTCCATGTCAAAAATCTATCTCAATATGAGATTGAAAACCGGAGTATAACTTTTTGATTGAAAGTTGAAGTGTGATCTTTTGAGGGACGTTTGGAAATGATTTTTCAAGGTTTTTGATATATTACAAATGTTCATTTTTCCAAGATCATTCTCATGTCAAAATAATTTATGCAAGTGATGAATTTATGAGAAATACTTGAACTTTATGCACTTGCTAAATATTGAGGAATTCTACATTTATATATATAAATGAGGTTCGATAAATAACTCTATCTTCAATGTTCTTGATCTCTTTGAGCCTCTCTTTGACTTGTATCTCAAATGATTTGTCTTGAATGCTCGTTTAACCTTCACTTGTACTTCATTTGAGTGTGAATAATAATCTTTATAACTTTGAAAGTTTAAACACTCAATTCAATTTGTTAGTAAACAAGATGGACTTGTTTGTTATAATCAAAACATTAAGGTCATGATCAACCATAGGTCAACAATTTTCCCCTTTTTGATTATGACAAACAAGATAATTTGCAATGTAGATAGTGAACAAATTGATATAAAGTTTAAGCATAAGTTCCTCCAATCAACATGCATATATCAAGTTTGAGCATGAATTTCCTTGTTTACAATTAGCAAGCATAATTATCCACATCTCTTCCCCCTTTTGACATAAGCAAAAAGGTAGCACATAGAGGAGCAAGGGTATGGTATTTAGGATCACAGTTTTTCAAATCAACCATAGGCACATGTATTTCAATTGAATTCTCCCTTTCGTTTATACATGTATTCCCCCTTTCAATAATCAAATTAAACATATATCATTTAATTGATTTTCCTTCTTTTGGCATAGGTTAAAAGAATAGCATATATGGGAGGAAGATAAAATCAAAACCATAATAATATATTCCCCCTCAATTGATCACAAGATGCCAAGTTTATGCAAATTTAAAAATAATCATCACTTTATGGTAAAATATTAATCAATGTATAAGTGATGAAATATTGAAAGTAAAATCATTCGAATAGAGTTTAAAATCTCCTTTTTCAACATTCCTCATCTCTTGCACACATCAATGGGAGTCATGTTTGTGTATATAGCATACTGTTCTACAATTCATTGAAATAGTAGATCACATTTATCATACTTTGTACAAATAATTGAACTCTTTAGCCACAAATTTGAAATTCTATATATTCTCCGTAGCTTTTATAAATTGATAATCAAGTTTTAAATCAAAGCATGCATAATTTAAAATACGAAAGCATAAACATAAAAGCATATAATAAGAAATCGATATTATAATTCAATCATATGAGTATTTTTCGATATGATTTACCTTATTTTTGATAGCCATGAAGCACATGTTTGCTGTCTCTTCTTGATCATCATTTCCATCTTCATCATCATTGCTATCATCCCAAGTCACCTTAAGAGCTTTCTTTTTGATGAACTTTCTCTTGTTGGGACATTCGGTACTAATGTGACCCGGTTTGTCACAATTGTAACAAACAATTTTCTTACCCCTTTCTTCATTCTTTTCGAATTTTCGGTTGCTTCGAAAATTTCTCCATTTCTTGACAAGAATGACCAAATCTTCAAACTCATCATCGCTCATATCATTGCTTGTTGTTCCTTCATCAATTGCCGATTTTAGAGCAATTTTGCGACTATCCTCTTTTGATTCTTCTTTGCTCTTTCTAGTCTTTTCCTTGACATCGGCTTTGTTGAGTTCATAGGTCATTAGAGTTCCATACAATTCTTCCAAAGGATATGTATTTACATCCTTTGTATTTTCTATAAGCATCCGTATGGGGCTCCATTCCTCCGAAAGTGACCTAAGCATTTTGCTCACAAGTTCACCGTTAGTATATTTTCGATCAAAGCCTTTGAAACCATTTACAATATCGGTGAACCGAGTAATCATATCAATAATAGGTTCATCTTCTTTCATAAAGAAATTTTCATAATTTTTAATCAACATATTTATTTTTGTTTCCTTAACTTTATTAGTTCCAACATGAGTGACTTCTAGAACATTCCAAATTTCATGAGCCGAATTACATGTACTAATTCTATTGAATTCATTTCTATCTAAAGCACAATAAAGAATATTTTTGGCTCTAGCATTTAAAGATAATTTTCTCTTATCATCTTCGTCATACTCCTCTTTAGGCTTTGAAATGATTTGGTCCGGTTTTCCAACAATTTTAATAACCTTAGTAGGCACATAGGGACCAAATTCAATAACTTCCCAAATACTATAATCTATTGATTGAATAAATATAGTCATCCTAGTCTTCCAATAGTTATAATTTGTGCCATCAAATAAAAGAGGACGATTAGTATAATACCCTTCAAGATTTTGAAAACAATGGTTAGCCATTACTCAAGATTGTTAAATCTTTTCAAATATGAGCACCTCGCTCTGATACCAATTGTTAGCCCAAGAATAACTAACCAAGAGGGGGTGAATTGGTTTTCAAAACTTTTTCGACACTTAGTCTCAAAACAATTCAACACACAAGATATAATTGCAAAGTATAAAACAATAAGTAAATATGCAAATATGTTATCTTAATTCAAGTATGATATTGCACAATGTAAATAACAATTTAAAGTAAAGTGCAATAATGTAAAGATAACAAATCGATTTAATGGGGTTCGATCCAATGCAATGATCTACGTCCCCGTTACCAAGCTCTCCGTCACGAGCAAGGTCAATTTGTATTATAATGGTAACTAACAACAAGGAGTACCGATCCTTTACAACGTTGAGCTTTCCGGGACCTCAACACGACCCACACTACCGAGCTTTACGGGACCTCGATATGACCCACACGATGACTTACAACAAGGCGCACCAAACCTTATACAACGTTGATCTTTAAGGGACTACAACCGACCCACAATTCAAATGAATTTTACAATACAAATCTTCTCTTCTTATCGAATGATAAAATCAAGGTTGAGTACAAGAAGAAAAGAGACAAACACTTTAATAGATAGCAAATGAATTAAGCTCAAGTGTTGATGTTGTAAACTTTGATAAAAGATGGATGATGAAATAGTTTGTATTGTTATCAAAGTTTTCAACCAATAATCTCTCTTAACAAAATAACACAAGTTAAGTATGAGGAGAGATTTACACTTCAATACAAGTGTTGGTAAAGAAAACTTTTATCAAGAGTTTGAAAATAGATGAGATTGAAAAGTTTCTTTGCAAAATCTAATTATTGATGAAATGGATAAAACAAGTTTGAATCAATCAAGAATTCTTTGTAAATGAGATAGAATTTAAAACCAAGTTAAGCTCAAAGATTTTCAATAAATAACTCTCTCAATTTTCTCTCCAAAGTTGTACAAATTGAATGCAAAGAGAGTTGGTATTTATAGCAGTTGCAAAACGTCAAGGTCTCTGTCCATCCGGACGACCAACCGGACGTCCGGTTCAGAACCGGATGACCAACTTCCCGTTAGAGTTACTTTTGTCAGAACGGTCAAAAAAGTGACGTTGAGATGAACCGGACCGGACGTCCGGTTCATCCATCCGGACGTCCGGATGGACAGATGTCTTATCCGGACAGCTTTTAGTATTTTGCTCATATCTTTTTCTCCTGATATCCGATTAAGGTGATTCAAAATGGGTTGGAAAGCTAACTCAAAGGGCTACAACTTTGATTCAGAAATCATCTTCAAATTAGATCATCTTCCATGTCAAAAATCTATCTCAATATGAGATTGAAAACTGGAGTATAACTTTTTGATTGAAAGTTGAAGTGTGATCTTTTGAGGGACGTTTGGAAATGATTTTTCAAGGTTTTTGATATATTACAAATGTTCATTTTTCAAGATCATTCTTATGTCAAAATAATTTATGCAAGTGATGAATTTATGAGAAATACTTGAGCTTTATGCACTTGCTAAACATTGACGAGTTCTACCTTTATATATATAAATGAGGTTCAATAAATAACTTCATCTTCAATGTTCTTGATCTCTTTGAGCCTCTCTTTGACTTGTATCTCAAATGATTTGTCTTGAATGCTCGTTTAACCTTCACTTGTACTTCATTTGAATGTAAATAATAATCTTTATAACTTTGAAGGCTTAAACACTCAATTCAATTTGTTAGTAAACAAAGAAGAGGTTGTTTGTTATAATCAAAACATTAAGGTCATGATCAACCATAAGTCAACAATTTCCCCCTTTTTGATTATGACAAACAAGATAATTTGCAATATAGATAGTGAACAAATTGATATAAAGTTTAAGCATAAGTTTCTCCTATCAACA
>JAGHKM010000291.1:0-13727 GCA_019097785.1 Fraxinus excelsior
ACGATCATATTTTCAATTTTAATTGGATTTTAAGCCGTATCAAACAGGCTCTGAGAATATTGAAATAGTCAAAATGTAGCTATGCTGGATAAAATATAATTCTCAACTCGTGATCTTTAATATATTATAGATTATGAAATGATCTCTTTGTACATAATAATAAATTGAAGAAGATCTAGTTAATTAAACTTCCCCCAGTCTATTTAGAAGCCAATCTTCTGGTGATGAGGTCAATTTTTATTTTTATTTTAAACAAAGCATTATTATTTTTTAATTAGACCTAATATCGTAAAGTAAAAGCTTTTCCTTCAAGATAAATTATTCGTAACATCATCAGTCTTACAAATATAATGTGTCAAGAGTAAAGGGAAATATAGTGTAAAGATATATTCATCACAACTGCGTCAAATATTTTTATTCATAAAAATTGCACACATATTAATAAATCTCTGTGGAAGCAGCTTCTCTTCAGACATTATATAAAGCTTTGATTCCTTGTATATCATCAGCATGCAAATTTTTTATCACTCCAGCAGGAATTTCGGAGAACATGATTGCATCTTGAACCGAGCTATGTCCTAGTCCAAGAAGGTGCCCGATCTCATGCAATGCAACAGTTTCAAGATCAAATGAACCCGGGACTGGACCAATGGACCATGATTCATCTGCATCATAATGAAACCTCCCGTCAGTTGGGGCAAAAGCATGAGCCAGGATCCCACCTGGGCCATCAAACCGTGCTCCGTCTCCATGATCACCTGTATGAAAACCGATGACCAAATTTGGATTCCGAGACGATGAAAATGTGAAATGTGTTGCTGAAGCCCATTTTTCGAAGGCTCTTGACACCGGGCCCATGGCATTTGCAGGAGTAGAGGGTAAAAACCCATAAGTTAAGTGTGTTGATTCAGATGGCCATCTAGGGTTTCCCCGAAAGAAAGTATAATGCGACACCGTATGGAGGGAGCCTGAACCTCCATTTTTTCTTCCACCTGCTCGCATTCTGCTTGTTCCATTGACAATGTCGGCCACCCCACATCGAGGTTTCACCATATTGGACACCGTTTCAGAATCCAGAACTCCAGTGGCATTTATATGGTAATTGAACTGGTAGATTTTGATAGCAGACTCTAATATATCATCAAATTCATCATCATTTTCATGGGTTTTGTTTCTTGAATGATGATAATCAAGATAACCATATTTCTCGAGGTACTTTTTCAGTTTGTGAATGTCCTTCGTTTTCTCGCCCTTGTGGCACCCCTCCAAATGTTTTAGGAAATCAAAGGGGAGAGGTTTTTTGTTATTTGGGCTTATTGTTTTCTTTGCATGGCAAGAGACAAAAAGGAGTAGGAAAAGTAGAAAGAGGCATGAGAAGATGGGAGAAATTTTAACTGCCATGAGTGAGTTTGAAGGAACGCTTGAAGGATGGTGTGTTAGGTTAAGTTACGTTTGTGCCTATTTATAGACTCGCTTGGAGGGGGAGGGAGAAAGTTTTCTCATTCTATATTTACATGGAAGGTTTGCATGAAAGAAAAAGGAAGGGAAAAGGTAAACTGAATGTCTGGTCCCTAATATTTTGGATCAATTGCAACTTGGTATGTAACCTATTTTATGCCCATGTTTGGTGTAGATTAAAATCAACTTTTCATAAAATTTTGATAAAAAAAAAAAAAAAATGAAACGTGTGATTAAAAAGTTGTGAGCTCTTGTAAAACTTGTAGTTAAAATTAATTATGAACTTTGACTTTAAATTTTTATGAACTTTTAATCTATTCCGAATAGGGATTATATATATGTAATGTGAGGGTCTACAATATTTTCATGTTTGGGACAAAGATCGAGGATTGGGGGTTCGGGAGCCTATGTGCAGTTGGGCTTCATAAGTGCACATCAGGAGCTGGAGCGAGGTTGAGATTGCATTATAGTGAGAGAGTGAAGGAGATGATGATCAAGAGCAAAATTATACTTTTTTCAAGAATAATATTATCGAGTACCCGTGGAGGTGGCTAAAATTTATATAAGTTTAATTAAATAAGTCATGTGACTTTACATTTAAATGAATATATAGTTTAACTTCATGTAATTACCAATTAGACTGGTGTCTAACACCAGTGGTGATGAATATTATTACTTTTTTCTCAAATATATCGACAAATTTAGAGAATGGACGAAGTCCTTTCGTTCTCTACAATAAATAAAACAGTAAATTTGGATGGTTTCATTTCAAAAAACGAATGTTGAGAAGTTAAATGTCAAGAAAAAGAGTGTCCGCCCAAAAGTTGGATACCTTGCTTGCAATTTATCCGGAGAAAAATAATCTTCCACGTAAATAACACGGAAGAGGGGAAATTATCTTCTTTCCGCGTCTTGCAAATGTTAATAAATTGATTTACTAATGAGAATGAATTAAAGAATTGTAGATCTTCCATACAGCCAACTTTCCAAGTTGGGTCTACAAATGAATTTTTCCAGTCAATTGAAGTGTGAAATACTAGAAATTGAAGGAGGTATGATACGACTTTATTATATTAAGTTTAACGTACTGAACAAGTCGTAGGAGACTATGAAATATTTGAAGACATTTGATGGACTCAACAAATTATAAGGATCTCCTGTTGAAATTCTAGAAGACTACTAGAAATGCATGCCTATCAAAGCATTTGAGATCATTTCATTGAATATAATCACATAACATAAATTCCCTCTTTGGTGAGAATTAAAATCGATTGACACAATAAGAGAGAACACTGTTGAAAAATCTCATTGCGAGAAATTGAGTTTTAAATAGGAATCCACAAAGAAGATTATAATATTTGCTTGGACCTCATGATATTTCAAATTTTGTTGATTCTTTTCATTTTCATATGTCTGAATTACTATATCTCTATATAAATCTACACATATATGTAGGGATGGCAAAAAAGCTCGCCGGCTCGGACGGCTCGGACTCGGCTCGGAAAAAGCTAGAGTCTGGCCCGACTCGGGATCGGTTACAACGAGCCAGGGCTCGGGCTGAGCCTCATTTTTTTGGACAGGCTTTGCCCGGCTCGGCTAGGGCAAAAAAAAGCTCGGCACAAAAAAGCTCGAGTTGAGCTCGAGCTTTTTTCTTTAATTTATAATACGTACAAACCGTACAAATTTTAAATTTTTTAAGTAAAAAATGTAGATTTAACATTAAAAAAAATAAAAAAACCGAGCCGTCCCAGGCTTGGCTCGGCTCGGACCAAAAGCTAGGGTCGAGCCTTATTTTTTTGACTGGGCTCGGCTCGGGCAAAAAAAAACTCGGAACAAAAAAGCTCGAGCCGAGCCCGGGCTTTTTTTTTTTTTTTTTTTCAGCTCGAGCTAGGCTCGTTGACATCCCTACATATATGAACGCATCAATGCTTCCTATCTTCCAATTCGTGCAAATCAGTCCCTTGAATTTTCAAAGTGTGGAATTTGATCTCAAATTTGTAGATTTCATTCACTTTCATCCTTCTTCATCAATAATTGCGTCAACCTATATTTTCTTCCACATAATCCAAAAAACACAAATAATTTAGTACCAACTTCATAATAATACCAATAAAAATCACTTCGGTGGCTTAAATAAGTGTTAAATTTAACACTTATCATCTCTTTATTACAACCACATATTTCATGAGATCCACAACTTTTCTATCATATATTTCATCAGTTTTTAGTAAAATTTATTAAAAATCTGATTTGTATTCTCACACCAAACAAGGGCATAAAGTCTAAAACTTAATTAATGATAAAGATTCTGCCAACAATATAATGTTTTAAGTTTTCTTACATGAAGTAATTTAAACACTAAATAAATCCTTACATCGATACCATATTCACCTAATTGGATTATTTCATTTGAAAGTACAAAGCATAAATAGAATAAGATTTCATCTATATATTTAAAATGCTCTTC
Source organism: Fraxinus excelsior (assembly GCA_019097785.1). NCBI lineage: Eukaryota > Viridiplantae > Streptophyta > Magnoliopsida > Lamiales > Oleaceae > Fraxinus > Fraxinus excelsior. Next base: position 3,926 of record JAGHKM010000291.1, read on the forward strand.
CCATATAATATAGGGGTGTTAAAATAGATTGAGCCGAGCTACTTATTCACCCCACCAGCAAACTCGGCTCGGCCTACCATGCAAACCAACTTGCACTAGTTGGCTCGCTTCCCCGAAAGTGAGCTCAACTTGCTCCTTGATGGGCGAGTCGAGCCGACTTAGGGCTCATAATTTTTTATTTTGTTTTTCAATTGAAAATTGTACTTTTCACTCTTTGAAGTATAATGATGTCGTAAATTTATAAGAAAATTGTAAACGTAAAAATTTATGTTTCATCAAAAGAATTATATATTTATTAAAATTTTCTTCCTTTAATCGTAATTGGGACCGGTTGCAATACATAAACTAAGATAAAATCAGGGGCGGACGCAGAAGATAAAAGTTAGGGGGGCACACTCGAACTTGCAAAGAAGTTGGGATAAATTTTACACTCGAAAATTTACGTAAAAAAAAAAAATCATATCCCATGTAATTTTGCATTCGAAAATTTACATGGGATATGACTTTTTCGGATGTAAAATTTCGAAAATTTTTGATGTCATATTCCATATAAAGTTTCCTAATAAAATGATGAAAATTACATTGAGGTGTATCACAAAAATAGTAAATGTTAATGAAATAATTGAATTTTTTTGAAAAAAAATGCGAGTTAGACGTTTTTCTTTAAGACTCACGTTTAACGTATTTTTAACTATTTTCGATATCTATTTGGACTATTCGATATACCCATAATGTAGTTATCGAAATAAGTTTTGAGATTACATAAGCAATTTGTAGATTTGATTAGCGTACAATCGTCGGTGAATTTTTAAAATTAGCATGTTATCGAAATTCAAATTTATTGTGATTTTGCCCCTGTTTGGTGGAAATTAAAATCAAATTTGTAGTAAATTTTGATAAAAGTTAAAATAGTTATGGATTCTATGAAATATATTATTAAAATTTATTGTTAACTTTGATTTAAATTAAAATTTAGATTTCAATCGATACCAAACACGAAAAAAAAAAAAAAAAAACTCAAAAGTTTGGGGGGCACGTGCCCCCCTAGGACCCCCCTTGTGTCCGCCCCTGGATAAAATTGTACACGTATGAGTATCTCATGCACAATTTTTTTTTACTTAAAAAGAAAATGAAATGAAATGTTAATGTACAGTAATAAATCTAAAATCTAGTGTAACAAAAATTCCATGAATGATATAATTGTCGTAAAAAATATAAGGACATGTTTGGACGTTGCCGTCCAAGAAGGGCAAAAGTGCATTCTGCATCTAAAATGGAAGGTCGGAGGAATAAATAAAAGCCAAGGATCATTCATGCAATTTACCAAAAGAAGAATTGTCTTTCAAATAATAAAAAGTGTATATTCTCCAGCCGATGACTTAGTCTACTAGTGATTAAAAAAAATTTGTGTGTATTTTTTCCGGACAATTGCCTTTCCAATGGGTTTACTTAATAGGGATATGGGAAAGAGTCCTACAAAAAATAATTAGAGAGCAAAATTCAAATACATTCAACATATCATTTGTTGTACCCATGTTCTCAAAATTTATATGATAAATAATCATATGATGCGAAGGTGCCACAATTTTAAAAAGTTGAAAACGTGAATGGAATAAATAATAGGCTAGGAATAATATGATGCCTCGCATGCTAAAGATTGAAGACCCGATATGATTTACTATAAAATGTAATCATTTGGTATTGATTGGGATAGGAATTAAGGACAAGATTATGCACCAAAAAATAAATTTAAGATCACAACACAAGAAGAAAACAAGAAATTTGGCAAATGAAATGAGAATTTACTATAATATAAAGTAAGAATACAAAAATATTGTGTTTACAATATGTCTAACTTCTTTTAATTTGTAAAGAAGAGCCACTATATATTGGATACACGTCAAAGCCCTAATAATAGTCCTAAAGATAAAAAAAAGAACATAAAAATACATCAAAATACCTGGTGGGAAGTTGTGGGAAGCGAGCGACGGAGGCACCGCTTGAGCGGCAAGTTAGCAATGCGGGTGCCTGCTTCTTGTTTTGCGCACTCAAGCAGGAGTTTGGTGCATGGCTACTTTTTGGTCCATATTTTGATCTCTTCAAGACCCATTTTCAACTAATCCAAAAATACCCAATGGAATTTGAATCAAACTTTAACAAATCTCCACCTAATACAAATTTCATTGCAATGAACAAAACTTTAAAACTCTCCATCTGGAGACTAATTTCAATGTAAAGAATAAAACTGAACTCTTAAACAAGAACATCAAACAAAATTTTCAATGAACAAAATCCTCAATCTCTTTCACAAAATCCAACTAGGTGAAACTCAATAACTAAATGTTAACCGAATCCAAAACTGCTCAGCAGAATTACCGCAAGTACCAAAGTTGCTCAAATTATTACCACGAGCAACAAAATCACAAAATAGCTCAAAAATCACCAAATAGGGCAAAAGCATACATTGTAACAGAATCAACACTAGAAACTGCTTCTGTAGAAAGCTTTTTGATAGACTCGATACCCTAAACCACATTTAAAGTATAAGCAACTAAATCAGCTTCCCCATACATTTGTGGAGGCCTAATAACTTTCTTGGGTCTGTCCCTACCAATTAATTGTGGCACCGCTAGTGGTGGTTGCAAAGCCACATTACCCATAACTTTTGAACTCGGTTGGGATGTATTCTTCAATATAGACCCTAAACCAAACTCCAACAGTACTATATCAAACTGAATATCCACCAATGTATCTAATTTTTTATTGGTATCTAAAGATTTTGTAAAACCCTACAGACATACAATGGGACCTTTTCTATTCCTGCAACATAACAAGGACACATTTACTAACCTTTAGGACTCCACTTTCACCAATGTACTTGTATCTTATGAAATCAAGAGTACTCAAAGAGATAAGATTTCTCTTCAAATTTGGGATATGTCTCACCTCATCAAGTGTTCTAACCGTCTCACCACACCTTTCAAAACTATTTTACATGCTGAAAACAAATCCTAATTAGGACACATATGAAAGTGAAAGTTGTATTAAGAATCAGAAATAATAAAAAATTCTCTATCACTATAGTAGTTTTCTACAATATCGGCTTCACCTAAAAATTTTGGTTGCTTTCTCTTCTACTTTGCAGCCAATTTTTCTTTATTCTGTAATTTGTAACAATATTTCTTTATGTGTCCCTTCTTCTTACAATAGTTACAAATTTGATTACTAAAGTTAGACTTTGATCTACCCTTTACATAACCACTATCAACAAGAAGGTCATTTCCTTGAGCCTCATATCTAACAAGGTGATTTTCTAAAGATGTATTTTTTGTCATATGATGAGAATGCAATCGCTACTTCAAATGCCATTTTCTTGTTAGACTTTCGTCATGCATAATTGCTCCCACTTCAACCATAATGCAATTGTAATTGTTTTCTTCAAATGTCCTAAAGAATATGATTCGAAAGATGAAGATGAATATGATGGGACCTTGCGATTCTTCCGTTGTTTTTCCTCTGGAGTCCAATTTGTGAGCATCTTGTCAAATCTCAACAAAATATCATTTGAATCCAACTGAGCGAGCATTGCTCGCATCTTCACCTGCCACAACAAAAATATAGTGTTGGATTCAAAAGTGAATATCATACTTCATGCTTATCATCACAAGAACAAAATCTCGAACAAATCTAACATTAAACTCTGATACCATTTGCTAGGAATTAAGGATAAGATTATACGGCATAATATGAAGTAAAAATTACAACACAAGTAGAACACAAGAAATTTGGTAGGGGAAATGAGACTTCACAATAATATGGAAGAAGAATACAAAGATATTGTATTTATAATATTGTCTAACTTCTTTTAATTTGTAAAGAAGAGCCAAATATATATTGTGTTTAATATATTATCTAATAGTATTCCTAAAGATGAAAAGAGCATAAAAAACGCGAAACAGATCGTGGGCTGGAAGATATATATATATATATATATATATATATATATATATATATATATATATATATATAAAAGGACCCAGTTACCTTGACGAACTAAGGAATTACCGGATCCATCATTCAAGATTAATCCTTTCAAAGATGCTGTCTTGACTAAAGGACAAATAACTTTAATTAAAGATAAACTTTTGAAAAAGAATTCAAATCCTTTTTCTAAAGTAACTTTATTAAAGATACTTTAGTCATTTCAAACTTTCGGCTGAAGATGAAGACAAAACACTGTTCCTACTTTTGGGAAAGTAGTCGACATCTACTGTTCAATCAAGAAAAATCAAAGATTCTTTTTACTTTTTCATTCTATAAATTCAATGTTTTAGTTCATTGTAAGACAGAGCTAATTTAGCCCAAAGTTAGATTTCTCTCTGCAAGTTCATTATCTTGTATACAAATTTTCAAAATCAATACAATCATAATCTTCTTCATTTTCTTTTGCAATATTTATTCAAGTTATTTTCATCCCTTGAAGCCCCTATCCCCTTTCCTTCCTTCGAAATTTCTTCCTATAAAAAGGTAAGGGTTTTTTAGATTTATTTTTTGAAGGAGGAACAATTTTTTCAAAACCATATTGTTCACAAAAAGATCCAAGTTCTTTCTTAGAACCAAATTGGTCGTTTTTGAGTTTGGATTTTAGTTTGATATCATTACAAAGAGAAAGACCCTCTTTATTGATATAACAAATCAATTCTCCAAAAGTAAGGTTTTTGAAAGGAATAGAATTATTATTTTGAGCTCGGATTGAACTCCTAACTTTTTCTGCAAAAAGTTTTGGAAGTCCAGAAATGAATTTTTCTTTCCAAAATTCATTGTTACAATCTTCCCGGACCATAACTCTAGATAGATAAATGTCTTTATACCATCTAAAATCATGTAATTTTGGACATGAAAGATTCATCAGAATCTCGGAAGATCTATCTTGAATGAGTTGAGGGGTTCCGATGAAATGTTTGATAATAGAATAAACAAGAGTAGTAAAACAGTCAGAGACCTTTCATTGTCCAAATTTATCCTTTTCAGGCTTCGGCTAAAGGACTGAAAACTCAAGTTTTTGGACAAGAATTGTTCTTTAAATTTACTGATCCACCTTCTTCTAGAGAAGTTCTTTCTCTGAAAGAAGCTTCAGTTTCTCAACTTATTAACAATATAAATTTCAAAAAGCAACATATTTTATTTCTCAAAGATGAAATTAAATTTCAAAGAATTGAAAGTCAATTACAAGAAACCTTGAATAAAGCAAAAATTTCCAGTTTTTTCTCCAAATTCGAGAAAGAAATATGTTCTACTATTCCTAATGCTTTTTGGGATAGAAAGAAGCATATTATTTCTCTTCCTTATACTCCTGACTTCCTTGAAATCAACATTCCTACAAAATCAAGACCTATTCAAATGAATAAGGAAATACTTGAATTTTGTACAAAAGAAATCAAAGATTTGCTTGAAAAAGGTCTCATTAGACCTAGCAAATCTCCCTGGAGTTGTTCAGCTTTCTATGTTCTCAATCAAGCTGAAATTGAACGAGGAGCTCCTAGACTCGTTATTAATTACAAACCCCTCAATTCTGCTCTTCAATGGATCCGATATCCCCTTCCTCAAAAGAAAGATCTACTCAATAGATTATCTCAATCTATTATCTTTTCAAAATCAATACAATCATAATCTTCTTCATTTTCTTTTGCAATATTTATTCAAGTTATTTTCATCCCTTGAAGCCCCTATCCCCTGGGTCATCTTTGGTATCAGAGCCATAAAATTTAAAAGAAAACTCTGAATACTTGATCCATTTCAGTGTGTGTGTTGTACGGATTCGCTGGTTTAGCTTATTCCCGTAAAGCCTTTAAAGCCGAGGAGAGCGTTGGTTGGGTTGCTTGGATATTGGCGAGGATTTCACTCCACACACATTACGTTGGTATAGTATTCTAAGTCTATTTTAATTCTAATGTCTTTTATGTCAAATTGGTTTAGTAAGGGTAGTACTTCAAAAGAAGTGAATAATATGTCTAAATATTTTCAAGAAAATAAAGAAGAAATTGATAGAAATGCATCTTCTTCAAATACTTTTGATTGTATAAATTCAAAAGAACTTCAAATTGCCCAAATAGAACAAACTCTTCAAAATTGGACTATTCCAAAGGTAGATAAAAAATCTATCTATGAAATAGGAAAATTTGATTTTACTCAAAATTATGTTATTAAAACTATGGAGGAAACTGTTCCTATTAGAGAACAGATGACTTCATTTGATTTACTTTCAAAAGAAGGTATTTTGTTGCATAGAAAGAAATTTCAATACATACATATTGGATTAGTCCAAATTGCTGTCAAACCTTTGTTTCGACTTGGTCTTGACATTCCTGTTTGCATCACTTTAAGAGATAAGAGACTCTTAAAGTTTGAACATTCTTTACTTTCAATGCTTGAATCAAATCTGGAAAGTGGTCCAGTATTTTCAAATTGTTATCCTAATTTTTCAATCAGTCTCCAAGATGGTGCTATTCTTCAAGCTCTCAACTTGAAAATTCAAACCAAGAATTTTGAAGTTGATAATCGTTCAAAAGCCTTTGCTTTAATATACAGAGTATATTATAAGCTCCTCAATACTCAACTCAATATTCGTGCTCTTCGTTCTTCTCCTAGAGATGAAAGTCTTTTGGTTGAAGTTAATCCTTTACATTCAAATGTTATGATTCCAAAGCGTGTACCTTGGAATCTTCAAGAAAAATTCTTACATTGGGATTTTGAAAATGCTCAAAACCCGATTCCTACTCCGATTAGAAATACTCCTCAAAATATACTTTACTTTCCTGACGGCAGTATTAGAGTTAGTTTTGAAAAACCAAAACTAATTAGATCTGCTTCGTCTAGATCTAGATTTCAAAATTTTGAAACTTCTGAGGCTTCTGAGTCTCTTGATATTCCTCTTCATAGAAGACGAAATTCCACTTCTAAACTTAGAAATGTGAATTTTGCTCCTCAAGTTCCCAAAACTCAATATTCTGGAGAAAAAGAAGAATCTGAATTATCAGAATTTTCTTCTAATCCACAATCTCCCACTGTCTCTGACATGTTACCTCCTTCATTTGATTCTTCTCAGAGACTTTCGAATCAACTCAATGTTATTTCATCTTCTATTGATAGAAGAAGAGAATTCAAAAATGACCAAACTCCTGCTGTTAAAGCATTAAGAAGAAATCTTCGACAAATGTTTTCAAAAGAAGAACTTGAAGATTACTGGAAAGAATTTTTTGACTTTCCAGAAGATTTAAGTTTCTTTGATTGGGTTAACTTCAAAGTATTCAAGAAATTTCCAAAGAAAGAATCTGTTCAAACAAATTCTAAGAAGACGTGGACTCTTGCTTCAAAACAAATTGTTCAATCAGAACATCCACCTCTTCAAGAAATTATTTTTCCTCATGGAAAAGCTAAAGTTACAGCTTCTCCTTTCAAACAAGTTTCTGAAGAAAGAAGTATTAACAGTCCTGCTAAAGTCAGTGATGTTAAGAATCTTCAATCTCAGAATAATTTTACAAATATTGTTTTAAACTCGGTCTGCTCTCAACTTTCCAGAATTGAAAGCAATTCAGAAGTTGGACAGTCTTCCAAAGATAATTTTTCAAATTATAGAGAATTTTCAAAATCAAAATTTGAAGAAAAAAACCCTGTTCCTCTTCTTTTCAAACCTATTGAATCATCTCTTTCTCCAAAGCTTGGAAAAGATTTGAATTCTGAAAATAAAATTCTTGAGGAACTTACCAGACAATTTTCAAAATTAAGTTCATTTGCAAAAGAAAATGTTAACACTGTCGACTCTTTTGAAAATTTAGAAAATCAATTTATTGAAGAAAAACCTCTTCAAATTAATGCTTTAAAACACTTCAAATCTCGAAATCTACCTACTTTTTATCCCAGACCTTCTCATCCTGATCTTCTTTTAGAGGAAAGATCTTTTCAACAATTTTCTGAAACATATTCCGGAAACGATTTTATCGAATGGAATATTGATAGGATGACTGAATTCCAATTCCTTCAAACCCTTGAAAAAATGGCTGTCTGTTTATCAGCCTATATTGCAAAGGGTATTGATGCAAAATCTGCCTGTAATAATTTAATTATAGGTTTTACCGGTCAACTAAAAGGATGGTGGAATTACTATCTTTCTGAAGAAAATCGTCAAGAAATTCTTCAATCTTTTAAAATGGAAAATGGTAATCCAGTCTCTGACTGTTTTACTACTCTTGTTTATTCTATTATCAAACATTTCATCGGAACCCCTCAACTCATTCAAGATAGATCTTCCGAGATTCTGATGAATCTTTCATGTCCAAAATTACATGATTTTAGATGGTATAAAGACATTTATCTATCTAGAGTTATGGTCCGGGAAGATTGTAACAATGAATTTTGGAAAGAAAAATTCATTTCTGGACTTCCAAAACTTTTTGCAGAAAAAGTTAGGAGTTCAATCCGAGCTCAAAATAATAATTCTATTCCTTTCAAAAACCTTACTTTTGGAGAATTGATTTGTTATATCAATAAAGAGGGTCTTTCTCTTTGTAATGATATCAAATTAAAATCCAAACTCAAAAACGACCAATTTGGTTCTAAGAAAGAACTTGGATCTTTTTGTGAACAATATGGTTTTGAAAAAATTGTTCCTCCTTCAAAAAATAAATCTAAAAAACCTTTACCTTTTTATAGGAAGAAATTTCGAAGGAAGGAAAAGGATTCATCTTTTCAGAAACCGAGATTTCAAAAGAAGTTTCAGAAAAGAAATCCAAGATTTCAAAATACTGCCAAAGCTACTTGTTACAAATGCCATCAAAAGGGACATTATTCCAATAAATGTCCACTCCAAGGAAAGATTAATAATCTTCAAATTGATGAAGATGTTAAACTTCAACTCTTGAATCTCCTTAATTCTGAATCAGATCATTCTTCTGATTTTGAAATAGAAGAAATTCATCAAGATCAAGAAGATTCTGATTTTGAATCAGACTCATCCTCTTCAAATCATTCTTCTCAAAGTAAACAAGTTTGTGGTTGCCAAACTATAAACGTTCTTACTAGGGAAGAAGAAATTATTCAAGATATTGTCGATCAAATTCAAGATCCTCAGCTGAAAAATAAATTTTCTCAGCTCCTTCCTTCAAATAAACCTCAAGCTCAAATTTTTGATATGAAAAACGTCTACTCTCGATTTCGACAAGAGACATCATCTTCAAAATCTACTGATTCTGATCTTAAATCAGAAATTCATTCTATGAAGTCTGATATTTCTTTCCTCCAAAAACAAGTTCAAGATATCAAATTTGAAGTTGCTTTTCTCAAAACTTCAAATCTACGTGCTTCCGAAAATAGTTCCTCTAGTCATTCTGATAGTGACAGTGAACTTGAATATCTCAAACAATACGATCATCCTGCTACCCCTATCAATCAAACTCTTTCTGAACAAGAAAAGGTTAATGTTATTAACCGTATTCAACTTCAGAAATGGTACTGCAATATGACTATAGTTGTTGATAAAACTTTTAAATTAACAACTAGAGTTCTTATTGATTCCGGTGCTGATCAAAATTGCATTAGAGAAGGTTTGATTCCTACAAAATATTTTGAAAAAACTACTGAGCGTCTTTTTGGTGCTAGTGGTAAAAAATTGAATATTCAATATAAACTTTCAAAAGCCCATGTTTGTAACTCAAACATTTGTTTCAAAAATATTTTTTATCTTGTTAAAGATCTGGATCAACAAGTTATTTTAGGAACTCCTTTCATTGTCCAAATTTATCCTTTT
>JAGHKM010000292.1:0-13507 GCA_019097785.1 Fraxinus excelsior
GCATCAAAGGGTTGTACCTAGGAAAAGGGAGGAAAACATTTTCCGTGGAAAATTTAGTCTATCAAACAATCAAAAAGTGGAAGTAGGAAAACACGGAAAATTTCGCCAAATCAAACGGACCCTACATCTCTTTTATCTAGAGCAGGTAGAGAAGAGAGTCATTTTCGGAAATCAATTTTACTCTTCACTTATTTTCCTCTTGAAAAGAAAGGAATAGAGATCATAAGTTATCCAGCAAGGGACTTATGGTTAGAAATTGGTGATAACTTTTATACTAATTTATTGAGAATCGAGCTAAATAATAAAGAGGGAAAAATAAGAGTAATATAAAAAATAATTGTAAACTGTGGTTCTTAAAATGCAACTTTAATTAATTTGGACCATTGACAAGATCAATGGTTGGAGACAAAGTGGATAAAGTCTTCCATGGCAACTGTAGCGTCAGAATTCTCTTGGCTTTCACACGATTTTTGGCTTTGGCTATGAGTGAAGAGATTTCTGGCTAATGTTCGAGACTTTTCTATTCTTTCATTGAGAAATAATCAGTCTGCCTTCTTTGTATTAAGTGTTCATCTGAGCCTTGTGATTTAGGGTTGATTATTTGTCGATTGTTCAGTGTTTTAGGTTGTATTTAGTTAATAAATACAACCGATAAATCTGCAATTGTTCAAGACAGTGAGGTTTTTCTCTGATTTGTATAGAATGGGTTGATGTTGTTGGGAGATCCGTGTGGGTCGATGATCTTGTGATGTGGAGGTGTTTTGTCTGAGTCTTGGTGGAAAAACTCTTGTAAATCTCTCTCTTGAAGGTTCTTGCATAGTGACGGGCTTGGGTTATCTCTGAGCCCCCCAGATTAGGCATTTGCTGAACTGAGTGAACATTTCTTGCGTTGATTTCTTTTCTGCAATTTTGTTATTGTTTGTGTTTGTCTCGATTTTGATTGTTCTTGGGTGATTTGAGCTCAACAATAATGAATCACACAATGACGCGAGATTTATGTGAAAGAGGATGAAAATTTCATATACCAAAATTACTTAGGCTGAGCTAGTGGCACGTTCTTCAATATCAAATTCACCATATGATTCATTCCTTCGATTGAGCGTTTTTCGAGCATCGATCAATCTATCACTCAATCACAAGTGACTTGGATTGAAAGTGAAAGTCGCCAAAATCTAGTGAGCACGGGCCTAGCGCCATGGATGAATAAGAAATTGATAGGAGAGGGAACCAATAATTCTTATTCGACTCAGTTCTTGCTAGCAACAACCATATATTCTTACTTTTTCTCATTTTTTCCATAACTTTTCTCCAAAAATTATTTTTCAAAAGATCTCTTCCACACACACACACAAGCATGTAAAGTTTGAAATTTTAGCATGCTCTACGAGACTAAACAATACTATGAATAAAAAATTAGCTTCCATTCTTGATTTATTACATTTAGTTATGTTCAATATTGTGTTTTAAAGATGCATATAAGTCAAGATTTTGAAATATATGAAAATACTAAATAACCGTTTGATTTATCTTAATTTATGTTCATGTAAAATTCATAAATTAAAAATTAACTAGGTGCAAGCAACGTGCAATGCACGTTTGCTTAGTTTATATTTAATAGTTTTGTTTAAGAATTAATTTGTTATTAATAAAGATATAATTTTTTTGGTTAATTAAATAATTAATGATGTAATGTTTGATTCTCATTAATGTAGAATGAGAATGAAAAATATAGCCGTTATTGGACCCCACACAAGAGATAGAAATTCAAAATTGATAGATTGATGTGATGGATAACGGTCATATTTTTCATTTTTATGGGTTTTTAATGAGAAACAAATGGAGGTTTAAACTTTTTGCATGGCTTAAGTCTTTACTCTTTTTTAAGTAATAATGCAATTCATTTTATCGTTAAAGTATGATATGTATTACGATAATATATGTATATCATGTGTTAGACTTAGTATTGGTAAGTGACGGGTAAATTTTCGAGGACGAAAATATTTTAAAGGGGTGAAAATGTAATACCCCGAAAATTTTCATAAAATATAATTCAATTTTTATATACTATATTTTAATATTTTGAAAGTTAGGGACTAAATGATATATTTATCAAATTATATTTTATTTGTGTCAAATATTTAGATATTGATGGAGTTATCGTAAATATATGAATATTGGTCTCGTTGGATAAATCGTAATTAGATATATAAATCAGATTCGAGAAAAATTCGATTCGGATAAGTTAGTTTCAAGATATTTTAGTTTGAAAGAATTATCAAAAGCTCATTTATTATTATTATTATTATTTAATTATAATTTTGAAAGTAGGGGCGGTGAAAAAATATTTTCCGTTAAAAATAAGAAATTCCGTTAGTTTTTCCATTAAACCAACAAATTCCGTTAAATATTATATGTATTACGATAATATATGTATATCATGTGTTAGACTTAGTATTGGTAGGTAACGGGTAAATTTTCGAGGACGAAAATATTTTAAGGGGGTGAGAATGTAATACCCCAAAATTTTTCATAAAATATAATTCAATTTTTATATACTATATTTTAATATTTTGAAAGTTAGGGACTAAATGATATATTTATCAAATTATATTTTATTTGTGTCAAATATTTAGATATTGATGGAGTTATCGTAAATATATGAATATTGGTCTCGTTGGATAAATCGTAATTAGATACATAAATTAGATTCGAGAAAAAGTCGATTCGGATAAGTTAGCTCCAAGATATTTTAGTTTGAAGGAATTATCAAAAGCTAATTTATTATTATTATTATTATTTAATTATAATTTTGAAAGTAGGGGTGGTGAAAAAAGATTTTCCGTTAAAAATAAGAAATTCCGTTAGTTTTTCCGTTAAATCAAGAAATTCCGTTAGTTTTTCCGTTAAACCAACAAATTCCGTTAAATATTATATTGTAATTTACATAATATATGTATAATCATGGTTTAGACTTAGATTGTAGTAAAGGGTAAATTTTCGCTGACGAAAAAATGTTTAAAGGGGGGTGAAGAATGTAATACCTCCAAAATTTTTTCATAAAATATAATTCAATTTTTATATACTATATTTTAATATTTTGAAAGTTAGGGACTAAATGATATATTTATCAAATTATGTTTTATTTGTGTCAAATATTTAGATATTGATGGAGCTATCGTAAATATATGAATATTGGTCTCGTTGGATAAATCGTAATTAGATATATAAATCAGATTCGAGAAAAATTCGATTCGGATACGTTAGCTCCAAGATATTTTAGTTTGAAGGAATTATCAAAAGCTAATTTATTTTTATTATTATTTAATTATAATTTTTGAAAGTAAGGGGGGTGAAAAAAGATTTTCCGTTAAAACAAGAAATTCTGTTAGTTTTTCCGTTAAATCAAGAAATTCCGTTAAATATTATATGTATTACGATAATATATGTATATCATGTGTTAGACTTAGTATTGGTAAGTGACGGGTAAATTTTCGAGGACGAAAATATTTTAAGGGAGAGAATGTAATACCCAAAATTTTTTATAAAATATAATTCCATTTTTATATACTATATTTTAATATTTTGAAAGTTAGGGACTAAATGATATATTTATCAAATTATATTTTATTTGTGTCAAATATTTAGATATTGATGGAGTTATCGTAAATATATGAATATTGGTCTCGTTGGATAAATCGTAATTAGATATATAAATCAGATTCAAGAAAAATTCGATTCGGATAAGTTAGTTTCAAGATATTTTAGTTTGAAAGAATTATCAAAAGCTCATTTATTATTATTATTATTTAATTATAATTTCGAAAGTATGGGCGGTGAAAAAATATTTTCCGTTAAAAACAAGAAATTTCGTTAGTTTTTCCGTTAAATCAAGAAATTCCGTTAGTTTTTCCATTAAACCAACAAATTCCGTTAAATAGACACTTTTTATATATAGATAGAAAGAAATAAGTAGATTTATTTATTTTTATTTGAAAACGGAATTTATTTTGTAATGAAATAGACTTTGTAGTTCAATAATAATTTAACTCTTTATATATTGTTGTGGGAACTTTTCGTGAATGGATGCTACTCTTTGGCATTATGCCTTTGGCAACATTAACCTCTTTTTTCAATTACTAGTTTAGCCACGTGCAATGCACGTGTTTTAATTGGATTGAGTATGTAATAGCGTGGAATGATGGTTAGAAATTAAATTTTAATAAATTTAGTTCTTTAGTATGTAGTATTCGTACAAAATTAGACAAAATGAAGATAATAACTAAACATGAAATACATCAACAATATATCAAACAAGTTCATCTTATAAAATGCCCAAAGTAACTAAGGATGTCCAAAATGCTACATGAAGAACTGAACATCAATCTGGAATGCCAAAATTAGTATTACCATGTGAATCAAAGTTCAACGCAAGAACATAGTTGAGAAAAAGAATTGTAATCTCCTAATAAAATAGAAGAAGAAGAAGGGAAAAAAAATTCCTCCGTGTAGAGAGAAGGTAGAGAACCACACATCATGTCATCATATATCTTGATCCTAACAGAGAATGAGATTTGTGATCAACCTGATTCGTATTCTCATCAAATTTGAATATTGGGATATGACTGCTTTCAATAAACTCCCTTTTCTCATCAGGTGTCAAGCTCTCCATCAACTCTTCATTGATATAAATATTTGGTTTATACATGAAAATGACAGCTGCTGCAGGTGACCAGTTAGCATGATCTTTACTTATTCCTTTCCTACTTATGGCTCTTAGAATCAGCTCCTAACCACGACATAGCTTCACAATTATGATTCCCCTATATATACACATAAATTATGTAAGGATTCATTTTCCTAAAAAATGATAGTTGTTAATGATCGTATATTTATGAACAAAAATGAAGCAAAAACAACAAAAATGTGGCTAACATTGTTAGTTTGTTACTCCACAAATAAAATGACACAATTTGCCACAAGTCTAGCATATAAGGCTCTCACATCATATTATATTAGGAAGCTAAGAAATGGAATAACCTCCAAATATTAGAGAACAGAATCAGTTCTTGAATTACACTTCAAAAACCATGGCAGTACATATTGAAAGAAATTTTGATCACTCTTAATGTAGATAATGCTCTGAAACCTAGAAATAGTAAGCTGTGGGAATGAAATCAGGGACCACAAACTATTGGCTCTGATATTAGGATATGTAATATTTTACGTAAATAAATAGCTTGGATCTGATTTATGTGAGCAAAGGGTTGTGATACCTTGGGGAAGTTGATACCGAATGCAGCCATTATGGCAATTGTAGAAGAGCAAACAAATGCTGTTGAACTGGATAGTGCAGACTCTATATGATAAAAAGTTATGTCATAAAAATGAAATAACAAAATTAATGAAAATCTTTCTCTTAATTCGAGAATGTTGTGTAAAGCTAATTGTTAGGCTTCGATTGAAAAGATAAGAAACTGCAATGTTTAAAATCATAAAATTACCTTGACCTGAGTCTGAGTAAATCCCTCCAGTAAACTTCTTGGGTGTTTCTGTGAAAAAAAAAAAAAAAAAGTATATCCACATTTTAAACTCCCAAGTGCTGCCATGTAGCTCCCTTATGAATACCATGGGAAACTCCAATATCTCCTTGCTTGGTAATTGAATTTTTTGTTTCATAGAACATGTAAATGGTATCTCCTTGAATCATGTGGTCAAACATCGTTAAGCTATGAGCAAAGTCATTGGGAATATGCAATATAAAAAATGTAATTATTGTACTTTATATGAAATTATTAATATGTAAATAGAAAGAGAAGGTATTCGTCCTATATTAGAACTAAACAAAGTGAGAAATTATAGAGAAAGGATCTATATAGGCTATACACAAATGTTTTACAGTTTTCTATTGGAATATAAGTAGGCAGTGTGCAAGTTCGATCCATCCAATGATAGACAAGGTTGAAAATCATACTCACACAGATATGCAAACATATCACAAGAGAATGCATCTGTATAAACTGACAAGTTAAATGAGAAAGCTGAACATTGAGAGATGTGACTTTCAATATTTGCAGCTATATGGATCTTTAGGAAAAATATAAAACTATTTTTAGAACTTGAGAATAAAGAGATGATTTCACTTTCAAAAAATTCTATTTATTGAGTAAAAAGAAAAATTAAAGCCTAAGTAAATATGTTCTTAGATATTGAAAATAATTTCAATTAAAATAGCAAATTATTAAATCCCACTACAAAATTACAGCGAAATACAAATTAGTACAAATATCAGAATAAATTATTAGAAAAACCAAAAATTGCCTAATAAAAGGTAAAGAAATTAAAAAAACCTGAAAGGGGATTGCTAGATGGAATCAAAATAGGCCGCCATTTAAAGATATTTACACGACATCGCCATGTTTGAGAGGTCCCGAAGGCTCAGGTAACTGGTGCACTGCACCAGAGTGTCGATCTTCAGGTCTGTCATTGTTGTAGAGCTCCGACCCGGTGATGATGCATCCCCTATGTTTTTCAAATTTTGATTTGGAATAAATTCCCTCGACCAACAGGAAAACACTCTAAAAACATGAATAAATTTAGTAGAATTATTAAATTAAAAGTAAAAGATTGTTTGTACAGTGAATAAAATTAATTTTACCGGAAAATTGATTCATAGCATAAAGTACGATCATTATTCTTGTACTTATCCTAGCAATGCAACAACATGGCAATAGCTACAAAGCTTGCAAATAAAGATATACGAGATTAAGTTGAAAGCAACATATCCAATCATCACGCGTCTAAGTAGATCAACTAATCAAATGTCTATAATTGTATGATAAACGAAAATAAACTAAATGGGTAACTTGACTATCTAAGAACACGTTTGGTTAGACTTTTCACAACATCATCATAAGTGTAGTTTTCTGCCCTAAAGATTTATACCAAGATGGATAAAAACACATCTACTTGATGTTACTCAAAAATACATAAAAAAAGAAAAACTGTCTCGTCCATTGTCCACAATAATGGTATTGGAAAGTACTGACAACTCAAGGCAGAATTCATCTTCCTTAGGTCTCTCCAAGGTTTGAAAATGGATAACCATAACACAATGATCATACAAGAAATAAGCTTCTGCATCTTTGTCTTCTATTTTCTTCGTAGTTCTGCATGGGAAAATTCAGTCAAAAATCAGATCACTGAATTAAGAATGTCCTACTTGAAAAAGCATTTGACCGAGCTAATTAGTTCATCATCTGATTTCAGAAAGCTTAATACTCAAGACACTACAGAAATACGCTCACAATCTAGACAAAAGATAATTACTGAAGACAAAACTTGGGATAATATATAATTAAAGAGACTACCTAGAGCTCATAGAATTCCTGAATTCCAATTACCTTTTGATAATGAAAGTCCTCATTAGAAAAAATAAACAGATTCCTCGATGTAATTATGCTTCAAAACAAACAGTATTAAATATTTTAATATGTTAGAACTTTCCTTAACATTCCAATGAAACTATATAAAGAAAGCATTCGGTGGATTATTGCAATAAACAGTCATTGTTATTTAAGCATCAATGACAATTATTTAGGAGTGCAAGCAGAATTGAAACAATTAACAAAAATAAGTTAATAGTTTCTTTGCTAAAAGGAAGAAATCAAAGCAATTGTTAGCAAAGTGAAAATAAACAAAAAATAAATATGGATTATGATTAATATTTTAATACATGAGTAAGACCATACCTGTGCAAGATCTCCCTTATATTTTCCATTCTTTGTATGGCCACATGCCGTCGGAGATTGCATTGGACTTGCTCTTGATGGAGAGCAAATGATGGATTTCATTGGGAGGTACTATGGTCACTCGGCTTGGATAAAAAGTGTAAAGTCCTTTACATGCCTGTATTCATAAATAATAAGGTTAACACAACAGAAAAACAAATAACGCAATAAAATAATTAGCACCTAAATAAAATAATCATTCTACAAATGAGCAAGATGAATACTTCATTGATATCGTACTGCTTGTCGGCTTCAATATAAATAAAACTCTTCACATGATTGACTACCAATGTGGATATTATCTATAGCTTAGTACCTAAATAATTCAAGTCTGCATATTTTTGGATGCATAGGATAGCATGGTTTATAGGTCTATGGTTGTAGAGTCCATGGAAATTTCTTCAAGGCCCCATTACCCAAATGCAAACACAGAGAGATCCTGAGAGGTTCAAGGTTTTGACAGAACAGAATATGAGCTTTTTCAATTAGGGTGCCATTAGACACACTCTGATGAGAAAACATGCGCATTAATCAACATGGAAATAGATTGAACCCCCAAATAAGAAGTAATTATACATATAGGCCAATTCTATCTTACATGTCAACAACAAAATATCAAGTTGCCCCAACTTCATATCTAGTAATCTACCACATAACAAGATAAAATTAGATAATGAACGAAAATAAATTAAATGGCTTAACTTTACTATCTAAGAACATGTTTGGTCAGGCTTTCCACAACATCATCATAATTGTGGTTCTTTGGCCTAGAGATTTATACCAAAATGGATAAAAAAAAATTTGCTTCATGTTACTAAAAAATACATAAAAAAGAAAAACCGTCTTCTTCATTGTTGACAATAATAGTATTGGAAAATGCTGACAATTCTAGGCAGAATTCATCTTCCTTAGGTTTCTCCAAAGTTCGAAAATGGATAATCTTAACGCAGTAATCGCATAAGAGATAAGCTTCTGCATTTTTGTCTTCTATTTTCTTCATAGTTCTGCACGAGAAAATTTAGTCAATAATCAGGTCACTGAATTAAGAATGTTCTACTTGAAAAAGCATTTGACCGAGCTAATTAGTTCATCATCTGGTTGAGAAAGCTTAATACTTAAGACACTGCAGAAGTACGCTCACAATCTAGACATGAGATAATTACTGAAGACAAAACTTAGGATAATATATAATTAAAGAGAGTATCCAGAGCTTATAGAATTCCTGAATTTGAATTACCTTTTGATAATGAAAGTCCTCGTTAGAAAAAAAATAAACAGATCCTCGATGTAATTATGCTTCAAAACAAACAGTATTAAATATTTTTATATCTTAGAACTTTTGTTGACATTCCAATGAAACTATATAAAGAAAGCATTCGGTGAATTATTCGAATAAACAGTTATTGTTATTTAAGCATCAATGGCAATTATTTAGGAGGGCAAGCATAATTGGAACAATTAATAGAAATAAGCTAATAGTTTCTTTGTCAAAAGCAAAAAATCAAAGCAATTGGTAGCAAAGTGAAAATAAACAAAAAATAAATATGGATTATGCTTAATATTTTCATACATGAGTAAGACCGTACATGTGCAAGATTGCTATTATATTTTCCATTCTTTACACAGCCACATGCCCTCGGAGATTGCATTGTACTTGCTCTTGATGGATTTCATTAGGAGATACTCTGGTCACTTGGCTTGGATAAAAAGTGTAAAGTCCTTTACATGCTTGTATTTATAAATAATAAGGTTAACACAATAGAAAAAAAAAATTAACGCAATAATATAATTAGCACTTAAATAAAATAATGATTCTATAAATGAGCAAGATGAATACCTCATTGATATCATATTGCTTGTCGGCTTCAATATAAATAAAATTCTTCACATGATTGACTACCAATGTGGATATTATCTATAGCTCAGTACCTAAATAATTCAAGCCTGTGTATTTTTGGATGCATAGGATAGCATGGTTTATAGGTTTCTGGTTTGAATAATAAGTATAGCTGAAGGTGTATGGAATAGGTATTTTCATTGCTTATAGGCAATCTTAACAATAAGACCAATTGAATAACTTGCCACACCACTTTTATGTATCCTTGAAAAATAGCAATTACTTCCAACTTTAAAGGGAAAATTCGTTTAGATTTGTTTGCCCATTAATAAGCGTAGTTTACACTTTATAATAAATAAAGTAATGCCTACAAATTACATCTTAATTTAGAAAATAGGAAAAATGAAACTGAATTGGAAAAAAAATAAATTCGAAGTAGCTAAATTAACATTAACCCAATATGTGGTTAATATGTTTAAGCAGTAAGTTTAGAGCAAAAAATTTCAGGATTCAAAATGTTTAGGAATCTCAATTGAATATACCTTATGGAGAAAAAAAATGAAAGAGAATGCAGAACATTCAGGAGAAGAAAGGATAAGCAGGTTTTACATACACAAAGAAAAATTAATAAATACCTTGGGCGGAATCAACTGGGGTGCCAAATTTTGTTAGTAGAGAAAGGTGAAAGGTGGGCTTTGGTTTGAGTTTAATACTCATGGGATCTTATGGGGTGTTGGACAAGGATGTGAAGTTTTTGCAATTATTTAGGAAATTGAGATGAAGAGGGTGATAGGTGTTTGGAGCACGAAATAAAGGAAATAAAGGCCATAATTCCACATAATTATTCATTATGTTTCATACTTGAAACTTTTAAGTTTTAGTAACATTTAAGAACTTGAGATGCAAGGCAACAGAAAGACGACACATATTTAAGTCGGGATTTTACCTATTCATAGAAGCAGATAACACTTAAATATTTCAATTCTTATATAAGGGATAAAAACATGAAGCATCAGTATAGGCTAAACCTGGGTTCTTGAGTCCCTCTGAATGCAATTACAATGGCATTAAGATGTTTTTGCAACCTTCACAAATGCCTGGACAAGATTTTAACAATTAATAATATACTAATACATTTTTAAAACTTGAGAAGGTAGAAAAATATTTTTCAAAAGGGAAAGAAGATTTTAGTGTAATTGAGTAAGATAAAGGTCCAGCATGATTTATGTCATTGTTTTTGTCAGGATAAAAGTGAGTTTTTATATTTGTTTAGCATTATGGAGAATAGTTCTTTTCTTAAGCTACTTACAATATGATATAAATATCATGATTATGAATTCATATATACATATATACTTTATCATGATTTAAAGAAAAGAGTGAAAAGGTAGAGATAGGTGTAAATGAATTTTCCAATCAAATGTTTTTATAAGGAGCGCAAATTATGTAACATAAATAAGAAAAGATCTATAATTTCGTAATGTTATAAACAACATAAAATCATAAAAGATAAAAAGAAAATAACATAAGAAAAAAATTTGGGTGAGAGAATGACTTACTATTATTCAGTTGAGCGTTATTATCCTTTGGTTTGTCTTTTGCATATGGATGGATTTTGTCATGGCGTGGGTTTTTGTTTGGATGTTTTTTTTTTCTGAGAGAAAAAAATCATACATTATGATGATTGAGAGTGTAAGAAATACTTATTAAAACAAATATCGGTTGCAAGTTTCCGTCTGTATATGGTTATCCTCTCTGTGTCAACCGTCTCTAATGGATAGCTTAAAATGAAGCATTCTATGAATTTGAGTATGAATAATATGCAATTTGGTCTGCAAAAAAGAAAGGAAATATATTTTGTTATATTAAAATAGTATTAGAAATGTGAAATTAAATGAAATAAAAGAATTATGAATAGTATTTTAGTATTTACCCATTGTTGGCACAGGATAGATAAGGTATGATGTCAAATTTCAGGTTTCTTGGTCCACGGATGCTGAGATCCCGTCGAGCAGAGAGAAATGTTGGAGTAGATAATAATGCATCAACATAAGTGTATACTATATGTGCATCTGCTAACATTTCATGGTCTGTATGCTCATTGTTGCTACAATCATAGATTTGGAATTTCCATTCGCGTAAATTAACGACATAGAGATACCAAGTATTAGTTGAATGGGAAAATGGAATCAATATATAGTTGCATTCTGCCCATGGACGACCAGCAGTTGGGAGGTTGCCATTTAGATATTCATTGAAGCGAGTCAAGGTTAAAGGTTCAATACGCTGTGGATTTACTGCCCATACACGATGACGAACACATTCTGCTGCAAATTCAAAGTCCATGATTGCATATTCCTTAGAAACGGGGGTGCGACTGTCGTTGATTAATTGTCTCAGTAATTTTAGTTCCATATCGACAATCTAACAGAATGAATAGATGTAAGTTAGATACATTTAGTACGGAAAAAAATATATTAAATTGTGTTTGACTAACCGCAATACTAATATCCTTTGTTTGATCCATCAAATTTCTCAATGTTTCTCTTGTATACATGTTAGTGTTTCCAACTTCCCAAATTGCACTGCATAAATTTAATTTCAATGAGGATGGAATAAATTTAGTATAAAGCATAGGAATAATGTTGATATAGCAAAAATTATTTTCTTACTCGGATGTATGACGTGGTATCCAATCTCTGAGTATTCTATAGTTGTCCATATGATAGTCTTCTAAGGGATAGCGAGGAGGTTCTGTGGTTTTTTGCTTGCCTCTTCTTGGGTTTCTTCTAGTGGTAGGAGGTAGATTTTGAAGTTGAAAGGATTGTTGAGATGTTGTAGCATGTTCTGGTTGTACACTATGTAGTGGACTTTTTTGGATTGGAAGATTTTCATGGAAAGAAGAGGTGTTTGGTTGTGACTGAGATAGCTTACTTAGAATGTTGATATTTTCTTCTCTAATAAAAGATTGAATTGATGTAAAGCCAGCATCAAAATATTGTTCCATGTGAGTTTGCATTCTTTGGTAGTGTTCTTGTTGTGAATGTGTTTGTTGTTCAGAAAGATGTTGATACTTGTCTTCATGCCATTTTTGATGCTGTTGGAAGAGTTCTTTTTGATTTTGTATGATTGCTTCATAGCGATTGTTTTGTCTATTGCATATATCTGATACTATATCTTCCTTGTATGTATTCATCAGTTGTTCCATTTCTTCTCTAGTTATATAGGTAGTAGAAGAACTTGGACCTGGTTCAAATGTAGCATCAATTGTTGGAATGTCAGGATGAATTGTTGGAATGTCAAGATGATCTGGGAAGTTAGTAGCATGATCTTCAGCTTGTGGAGTTGCTTCTGGAGTTACTTGTGGAATTACTTCTGGATTGTTGTTTAGTTCTCCATGAACAATACGATCTAATATATTATGGTGGTTGTCTTGTGGTAGCGAAATAGTTCTATACCAGAATGTTTCCAATTCATCTTCAGTAGGTGTCAATATTGGAACTACATCAATCTGTAATTGCATTCAGTGTTATAAATATTTTGGTTTAAACTTTCGGTAACAATATGAAGAATGGAATGAAATACGTAATATAGAATATAAGATAAGACTCTAGTCAGATAATTTAGTTACCTGTTGAGTAGTTAAATATTGTTGAACTACCTGCTCTGACAATATTTGTTTTGGTTTCCATTTGTGCATTCTTGGGGCTCTTTCTGTCTTATATCTACATCGACCAAACTTTTGTCCGATTTGGGGAAAGGCTTCATAAATCCAGTACTGTAAGTGAATAAAAATTTGGAATATTAGATATTTATTTATAGATATATTAAATAATAAATTAAATAGAGACAGGAGAATTACCTGGAATGCAAGTGGATATCC
>JAGHKM010000293.1:0-13453 GCA_019097785.1 Fraxinus excelsior
CATATGTCAAAAAAACCATTTTTGAGTCCACAACTGGGACCAACTAAACCGGGATTACAACAAAAAAATTCTAGAAATAAACCAATTAACCAAAGTACTTAGAAGCATATGGTATATTATTACAAAGCTGAAAGCTGCCCAATCTATGATATCTATCTCCACACTTACCACTTACCAGCAGAGTCGCAGATCGGCGCGGCAAGTAGCCAAGATATGCAGTCTCGGATCGGACAGTCGGACGGACCTGCAGCAGACAAATTAAAGGGAAATGAAGGAACTAGGAAGGGAAAGCAAGATAAGAAGAGTGGAGTGTGGAGGGAGACTGGAATTACCGGCGATGGCTGCTGGAGTATTGGAATGGACGGCCAAACATGGCTCAGTCGCGACGCTCAGACGGGAGAAGAAGAGGGAATCGAATTTTGAGTGTGTGTATTGACTGTGTTGTTATGTTAGGTTAAAAAAAATGTTTGGCCAATGGGTCAGTCCATTCTTGAGTATTAGGCTGGGCCTAACAAAAAAAAAAAAAGTTATGGCCGAAAATGAGGCCCCCTTTGATTTTGGGCCCAAGGCCATGGCCTCATTTGCCTCTATGCAGGGCCAGCCCTGGCGACGTGCGTCGCTGCGCATTCATCACTTATAGCTGGTCTTCTCTTTGTTCAGATCCGAGATCGATCGAAATTTCCTCTACATTTTCCTTCATATTCTCTACTTATCAAAGGCCTTCTCATCACTTGGCTTTGTTTTTCTCTTCTTCTGATTTTGTGGTGGTCGAAGTTTTAGGATACATTTTGCAGTGTATTGTAGGTGCAGGTGGAAATGGCTTATTTGGGGATTTTATTGGTGGAGGTGGTGGTTGTGGTTGTGGTGACGCGACATCACTGGAGTGCGATGGTGGTATGTGTGGTTGTTGTGGAGGTAATGGTAGATTTGATGAATGGTAGTGGTGGTGGTTCATCAAAAGTGGTAGGAGTGGTTGTAGTTCGTTAGGGGCGGCGACGTGGCGTGTGGGGGGTATCGATGGTGGTGGAGTGGGATAAAGTGTGACCAATTATTGAATAATTGTGGCTAATAAAATGGATAATTTGTTACTAATAAATAATGTGACCGATCAATAAATAATATGTGACATAAAAATATGTGATTACGACTAAATTACTAATTGTGACTCAAAATTTGTCTTTGAGACTTTGACCTTAGCAATTTGTGACTATGATCGTAATTGTGTTATTGTGACCCTGACCTATTATTGTGACAACTTGATGTTTGAAACTTTTTTCACAAGTTTCTTACTTTTGAAAGTGTATCTAAAAACTTTTGTATTTATGTATTTTTCCCTCTACCCATCAATTGTAAAGGCTCATATAATATTCAATTGGCATCAAAATGTGCATGAAGAGGTAGGATGAAGATTTTGATTTTTCCCCCCCTTTTCTTTAATATTGACTACTGATGTGGTCATTATTATGGATACCTCGAGCATGAGGACTATCATGGTTCTCCCTTTTCGATTATAGGACCCGGGTTCTCGAGCTTGTATAGTCCTCGAGATACCTCGAGGATGGACCCTCCAGAATGTCTCCAAAATCACTTTAGTAGTCCTCGGGGATATGTGCTCGGGATTTTGCCTTAGCCAAATTCTCGAAGTGCTCCGTGATTGAGAGTTGCTAGTCCTTATCCTGAAAGGACTCTAGCCCTATCCAATTACCTCAATTGAGGAATCATAGGTCCTAAAGGAGTCTTACAATGAGGAACACTTCAAATCAGGAAGAATTAGACTTCTAGTCACAATCCAACACTCATCCCAACAATAATTTCTAAAAATAAGGTGATGAGTCCTACCAGGAGTCCACTACTACCTAGCTCTATAAATATGAAGCCTTGGATCATTTTTCAGGTATGTTCTTTCATTCACATAATTTTACAAGCACATATCTTTTCTCAAAATCTCTCTCTGACTTAAGCATCGGAGGGGCGACGAGGACACACCTCGTTGCCTTTGTTTCAGGTACCGGAGGACCTTGCTCGTGCTCAGTCGTCAACCTCGGGATCAACATGTACGATTTTTGGTACCAACATTGGCGCCGTCTGTGGGAATCGCTACCAAAAGTCATGGTGAATACACGTTCAGGTCTTCCTCCGATAAGCTCATCCATTCCAAACAAACCCCCTGGCACGGAATCCCCAGTCCATCGAGAAGAATCATCAGCAATACCAGTTCATCAACCTGCAATGGTGCTGCTAGAGCATTCAAAGAACTACGTCAGCAAGTTACAAAGCTAACTCAACTACTTATTCAAAGAAATACTCCACAACCTCCAGCACAAGCACCAACACTAGCTCAACCAAGAAGTATCATAGCTCATGCTCGAGCTTGAGATACCCGTGATGCTCATGACAATGGTGGATCTGGGGCCCGGGCATACCCCTAGTAGCCTCGGCCTCGAGATTGGTTACCATGGCCTCGGATAAACTCGCTCGAATTATACAAGACGACATTACGGCTAGACTACTGCAGAATATCCAGGGAACGATGGTTCGTGAATGATGATCGTGCTCAGGATATCGTGATGCATATGAAAACGGTGGATCTGGGGGCCTCGGGCATGTCCCCAGTATCCTCGACCTCGAGATTGGTTACTGCGGACTCAGGAGAGCTTGCTCGGATCATACTGGATGGGAACACGACAGGACTACAACAGAATACCAAAGGAACGATAGGGTTCACCCCTAACACTCCAAGAAATGATTACATCGAAGGAAGGACCTCAGGATCAGGAGGAGATAACAAACCTACGACTGGTATAATCAAGTGGTAGTAGTCCTCACCTTGTCTATATAATTAATTCTGCTTTAACTTTGTTTATTATTTTGGGCTTGCATTTGATCGGGCTTGCATGACCCCCACATTTTTCTTTTAGTAGTTCATGCTGCAGGAACATCAAAGCCTTGCCCCGCGCAAGCACCCTAAAGTCCTGTCATGCGCAGGCACCATCAGGACATGCTACGGGCATACTCTCCAAAAGTCCCGCAACTAGCGGGCCCTCATGACATAGTGCGAGCAATCACCTCAAACATGTCATGAGCATACCTCGAGACATGCTACAGGCATGCTCTCCAAAAATCTCGCAACTAGCGGGCCCTCATGACATAGTGCGAGCAATAACATCAAACATGTCATGAGCATACCTCGAGACATGTTACGGGCATGCTCTCCAAAAGTCCCGCCACTAGCGGGCCCTCATGGCATGACATGAGAGAACACCTTGAAACATGCCATGAGCACTCACCGAGACATGCTATGGGCATGATCTCATCAAAATCTTGTCACGCGTAGGCACCTCCGAGACATGCTACGAGCATGATCTCACAAAAAGCCCTATCATGCACAGGAACATCAAAACATACCACAAACGAACACCTTAAAAATCTACCTCGAGCTCGACCAGTCCAAAATAAGTCTTGGACAGAATTTCATCGAATAGTCCTCGAGCTCGAGACTGTGTCATAGGTACCTGAGTCGTCGAGCTCAACACTTGGAGATCGAAAAATAATTATAAACTGGGCTCTCCTCGAGCTCAGGATTCAATTGATTAAGAAAGCTATCGTCGAGCTCGTGACTTAATTATTACATGAGCTATCCTCGAGCTCATGACTTCACATGAGCTATCCTCGAGCTCATGACTCAATTATTACATGAGCTATTTTCGAGCTCATGACTTCATTATTACATGAGCTATCTTCGAGCTCATGACTTCATTATTACATGAGCTATCGTCGAGCTCATGACTCAATTATAACTTGAGCTATCCTCGAGCTCATGACTCAATTATGACATGAGCTATCTTCGAGCTCATGACTTCATTATTACATGAGCTATCGTCGAGCTCATGACTTCACATGATAACTTGAGCTATCGTCGAGCTCAGGACTTCATTATTACATGAGCTATCGTCGAGCTCATGACTCAATTATAACTTGAGTTATCCTCGAGCTCATAACTCATTATTACATGAGCTATTTTCGAGCTCATGACTTCATTATTACATGAGCTATCGTCGAGCTCATGACTCAATTATAACTTGAGCTATCCTCGAGCTCATGACTCAATTATGACATGAGCTATCTTCGAGCTCATGACTTCATTATTACATGAGCTATCGTCGAGCTCATGACTCAATTATAACTTGAGTTATCCTCGAGCTCATAACTCAATTATTACATGAGCTATCGTCGAGCTCATGACTTCACATGATAACTTGAGCTATCTTCGAGCTCATGACTTCATTATTACATGAGCTATCGTCGAGCTCATGACTCAATTATAACTTGAGTTATCCTCGAGCTCATAACTCAATTATTACATGGGCTATCATCGAGCTCATGACTTCACATGAGCTATCCTCGAGCTCATGACTTCACATGAGCTATCCTCGAGCTCATGACTCAATTATTACATGGGCTATCATCGAGCTCATGACTTTATTATTACATGAGCTATCGTCGAGCTCATGCCTTCATTATTACATGAGCTATCTTCGAGCTCATGACTGCATTATTACATGAGCTATCGTCGAGCTCATGACTCAATTATAACTTGAGCTATCCTCGAGCTCATGACTCAATTATTACATGAGCTATCTTCGAGCTCATGACTTCATTATTACATGAGCTATCGTCGAGCTCATGACTTCACATGATAACTTGAGCTATCTTCGAGCTCATGACTTCATTATTACATGAGCTATCGTCGAGCTCATGACTCAATTATAACTTGAGTTATCCTCGAGCTCATAACTCAATTATTACATGGGCTATCATCGAGCTCATGACTTCACATGAGCTATCCTCGAGCTCATGACTCAATTATTACATGGGCTATCATCGAGCTCATGACTTTATTATTACATGAGCTATCGTCGAGCTCATGCCTTCATTATTACATGAGCTATCTTCGAGCTCATGACTGCATTATTACATGAGCTATCCTCGAGCTCATGACTCAATTATTACATGGGCCATCATCGAGCTCATGACTTTCTTATTACATGAGCTATCGTCGAGCTCATGCCTTCATTATTACATGAGCTATATTCGAGCTCATAACTTCATTATTATATGGGCTATCGTCGAGCTCAGGCCTTCATTATTACATGAGCTATCGTCGAGCTCGTGACTTAATTATTACATGAGTTATCCTCGAGCTCATGACTTCACATGAGCTATCCTCGAGCTCATGACTCAATTATTACATGGGCTATCATCGAGCTCATGACTTTATTATTACATGGGCTATCGTCGAGCTCATGACTTTATTATTACATGAGCTATCTTCGAGCTCATGACTGCATTATTACATGAGCTATCCTCGAGCTCATGACTCAATTATTACATGGGCCATCATCGAGCTCATGACTTTATTATTACATGAGCTATCGTCGAGCTCATGCCTTCATTATTACATGAGCTATATTCGAGCTCATGACTTCATTATTATATGGGTTATCGTCGAGCTCAGGCCTTCATTATTACATGAGCTATCTTCAAGCTCGTGACTTAATTTTTACATGAGCTATTCTCGAGCTCATGACTCAATTATTACATGAGTTATCCTTGAGCTCAAGACTTGTGAAATTAATTGATTACATTGTCCTCGAGCTCAAGACATTGTCAAAAAGTTAATTAATTATGTAGTCCTCAAGCTCATATGCATCCACACCTAACTTTCGAGCTTTAGGAATGGATGCACGGGGGCCACTGATGTGGTCATTATTATGGATACCTCGAGCATGAGGACTATCATGGTTCTCCCTTTTCGATTATAGGACCCGGGTCCTCGAGCTTGTATAGTCCTCGAGATACCTCGAGGATGGACCCTCCAGAATGTCTCCAAAATCACTTTAGTAGTCCTCGGGGGTATGTGCTCGGGATTTTGCCTTAGCCAAATCCTCGAAGTGCTCCGTGATCGAGAGTTGCTAGTCCTTATCCTGAAAGGACTCTAGCCCTATCCAATTACCTCAATTGAGGAATCATAGGTCCTAAAGGAGTCTTACCTTGAGGAACACTTCAAATCGGGAAGAATTAGAATTCTAGTCACAATCCAACACTCATCCCAACAATAATTCCTAAAAATAAGGTGATGAGTCCTACCAGGAGTCCACTACTACCTAGCTCTATAAATATGGAGCCTTGGATCATTTTTCATGTATGTTCTTTCATTCACATAATTTTACAAGCACATATCTTTTTTCAAAATCTCTCTCTGACTTAAGCATCGGAGGGGCGACGAGGACACACCTCATTGCCTTTGTTTCAGGTACCGGAGGACCTTGCTCGTGCTCGTGCTCAGTCGTCAACCTCGGGATCAACATGTACGATTTTTGTATCAACAGGTGGAAAGAAAATGAATTCCAGAGAAAATAATTGTTTAGAAATTGTTTTGTAGGGAATTGTTAATTAAGTGTGTTTGATTAGTATAATTTTTCACTCGGAAAATTTTTAAAATTTTGTATTCGTTTGGCTTTATTTTACATGGAAATTGTCCATTAAAGTGATATTTTTTTCCACAATTGGTTATAAAATTTGTTTCCATTACCAAAAAGTAAAAAAAAGAAAAATGAAATTTTTTTCCCTAAAAAAATCAATTTTTTCGTCAAAGTTTAGTATTCGTTTTGCTTTATTTTACATAAAAATTATCCATTAAAGTGAAATTTTTTTTATATCTAGTTATAAAATTTGTTTTTATTGCAAAAAAAAAAAAAAAAAAGGCAGTAGCACCTGGAAAAGCTTTTTCCACCAGCTTTTTATCATTATGAGGAAAATGGCACGTGAAAAGGGTAGGGTGGGGTGGGGTGGGGTGGGGTGGGGGAGGGGGAGAATATTTTCTTGGCAAATTTTACCCTATCAAACACACAATAACCAAGAAAATGAAATTCTTTTTCCAAGTTCCATAAAAAACTTGGCATATCAAACACAACGTTAGAGAACTTGGCCAAGTGGTTGAGCATGGGGCATCTAGTGATGGCAACGGGGCGGGTTCGGGGCGGGGCACCCTCCCCCCGCCCCGCGCCCCGCCCCACCTTTGACGGGGCGGGGCGGATTTTTGCCCCGTTTAATGCCTCATTTAGTTTTTTTTTTTTTTTTATTAAAACCAAAAATTTTCAAGTAAATACAATTCAAAATTTTATAATTCAAAGCAAATAATATTTAAAATAATTACATCAATATCCAAACCAAACAATGAAAACAAACAATGTCCAAAATTAAATAAACAACGTTCAATTTTTTTATTTTTTATTTTTTTTTAACTAAACGGGGCGAGGGCACCCTCGCCCCGCCCCGCCCCGCCAACCCGTCGGGGCGGGGCGGGTTTTTTTGCCATCTCTAGGGGCATCCCCGTCCAAGGTAGAGTGGGTACTTTCACCTTATCGAGCTCGCACCTTTCTTCCCCCAAATTCATAAATGACTTTCCATATGCTTGCAATTCATGATGAACTGATGACTTGACAGTTATGCGATTTACACATAACATCCACGTAATGCGAAGTTGAATTCATGTCTTTTATAAAAAAAGATTTTAAAAATCTCACATACCGAGTGTTTGATGTAGATTAAAATCAGATTTTAAGTGAATTGTAATAGAAGTTTTTGAAATGTGTGGTTGAAAAGATATGGGGGACCCATAAAAGATGTGGTTGATATTAATTATTTGACTTTGACTTAAATTAAAATCAAATTTTAATTCGGCCCAAACATGCCCCAAATAAATTTGTTGCCCATAACATTATTCAGCAAATCAAATAATTATCCTAAAAATAATTCCAACACTTTCTTCACTAGTTTGAGTCTTAAAGATTTAAACTAAAGATGCTTCTGTCATTTATAGACTCTCAAATGAAGAAATGCCACTTCAAAGAAATGAAATCAAGATGAATAGTTGCTTCATATCAAAGGTCACAATTTTGTTGAATAGTTGCTTCCATATCAAAGGTCACAGTTTTGTTCCGTGGCATTTACTCAAGTGTCCTCTTTAACACTCTGGAATAGTGGATGCATGATGTATGTTTCATCTTTTGTTTCCTTTTTGTGATGTTGTGATTAAAATAAAAGTCATTAAAATGGAGCACATGATAATCCAAGAGTAATATTCATTTGTACCAACGTGTTAACCCAATATAGCCATAATTACTGAATAGTACAAATGAATATCGAGAAAATGGACTCGAAATATTAGAATATATGCCTCAAAAATGAAATCCTGTCCATCTCTGGAAATTGTTCAGTTCAGTTCCCTGGGAAATTGCCAATCCAATCCCTGTTCTTCCCCCTTGGCCAATCCCTCTGTAATATAATCTCCATTCATCTAAATCTCCATCCATTTGCACTAAATAGGGTGATCCCACCCCTTCACAATCCCATCCATTTTCCTCAGATTTCTTCAACAATGGAAAATCTTGAACCCTGCTCCATTGCTTCAATCCATCTGAAGATACTGCGAATCCGATACTCCTCCCACCTTCAGCAGCAATGCCTTCATAAACCATCAAATATGTCCCATTTTTCTTGTTCCTAATGACCTTAGGATTCACTATCCCACGCTCATCAAATGCACCATTTGCACCTCCTCCAAGAATCTTCCCCAATTTCACCCACCTCATTCCATCCCTCGACCGGGCAATGCCAACTGCAAAGTGTCTACTTTCTGCGTCGAATGAATGGTAATACATCCTAAGATCACCACTACCATGATAAACAACCTGTGGAGAGGCAATGAATAAAGAATCCCACTCTCCATCTGATCCCACATCAAACAGTGCTCCACTATGATGCTCCCCCTCAATTCTGGCCCAATGCCTTCCATCTTGACTCATTGCTAAACCAGGCAATGACTTCAAAATCTTGGTTTTGCCCCCATTTTCATTATTGTTATCACCAACAATGTGTGCCCTCTGAGGATTCTTGGGACTAAATTCCAAAGAATTATCTGAAATTTCGACATTTTCGGAACTAAATCCGGTGTAATATAGCCAGTAAACAGCATTGTTTGATCTGACCTTTGTACTAGACATAATCACAATTTCACAAGGCCTAATGCTCTGTATATCAAATGCCCACCAATCTTTACTACAATTCATCACCAGCCCCACATCAGCACTTGATTTAACAGCCCCTCCACCTCTCTCCCAGTGAATTCCATTGCTTGAAACTGCCAATCCAATCGATTCAAAACCCGGGTTTTCACCAGATCTCCCATGGTACCACATGTTCCACCTCTCTTCATCATCACTCAGATACCTTTTTACCACAGGTGACCCAATTTCAAGGCTGTCCCAAGAATTCTTGGTACCCAAATCAAAGACTAAACCTCTCGAAAATGTTGAATGTGAAGAAGAAAGGGATTGAATTGAAGTGGGCTTGGCTTGTTTTTGAGTTCTTGAATGTGAACTGGGCTCAGCAGTCAAATTTTCATCTTTTGCATTTTCTCTGTTGATGTCTGGTTTCGTAGAGCAGTTCCTGAGAAATAAGGAAACATTTTTGTTGCTGGGATTGTTACAGAAATTAAGATTCAAAATTTGTGGTATTGTCTGAGGCCATATTGGGGTTAAGGTAGTTAAGTTAGTTGATTTTGTGAGAAAATTGATTGCTGCTGTGTTTGTGGCATCCATGGCTGGAGAGAAGTGGAGCTTGATGGGATTGGTAGAATGAATAAAAATATCAAGTTTGGAAGGATATTAACCATTGAAATTTTGACACCTGGTTTTGTATCTATCGATCCTTTTATGGGGTCTGCATACTGCACACAGCATTGCCCTTGGGAAAATAGAATACAAGAATGTCATGCAAATTAAAGTAGAGTGAACACAAAATAAAATAGGACCATCTTTGATGACAATTTGAAATGGAGAGAATAAAGCGTTCTAGCAGAGAGGTAAAGTTGAGTAAAATGGGGTGCGATTAGACATAAAGTTACATGGAAAAGAAAAGGAAATAAAAACATTGCTTCTCAAGAAAGGTATAGCATTGGCAAAATATAATTTATCACTCTTTGGAAGTAAAAAATACTTAAATTTGATGAGCAAAGCAAAAAAATTTGACATTTTCAGTACGATTCTCAACTTCAAAGGATTGGCAATTATGTTGATTTTCGACATTAAGTTGTGGGTATCAGAAATACAACGAACGGTAAACATTTCATTTTTAGTAACGACACAATTCTGTTAAATTTAAAGATAGGAACTCAAATTACCTTATTATTCAGGAAAAAATATATTATCGATAACAACTATGAAAAGTGTGTACAACTATTATATAATTTTAATTCTGCCGATGCAGTATCAAAGAAAACCCATCGACCAATGGAGCTGACATATAAAGTTTGTAAAATACTGATGAAAAGTTCATTAATGATGTTGACCATTACTCACAGTAAATCCATAGATTGAATAAACTACTTTCAAATCACCAATGAAAAATTCACATGTGATGAATCTCAAGTGTGGTGAATGATATCACATTTTAGATTTAAAATAAAATATTAACCAAACATACACAGAAAATTTGTAGGTGAAAATAATGACGTTTAAAATTTCAAAAGAAAAAAAAGTACTTAAACTAATCACCTATGAAAAATTTGTAGGTGAACATTTAAAATATTTTCCAAAAGTTCTGAAATCGATCCATCTCACATATATGCCATATACTTGCAAATATTAAAAGGTATATACAATTTATTTACTTAATATCTGGATTGAAACTTTGATTCTTGACACTTTGGCATGCTTGAAAATTGGTTGGACTAATTGAAGGATTAATTGGAGAAGAAGCTTATCCAAATGGCCAAATTATCTACTTACATGTTTGGCCTAGACGGAACGATGAAGTTACGATGAATGCAGGAGAACCAATGACAATAACTATTGACAACCAGGGGCGGAAGCAGACCATTGAACTTACAAAGGAGTTGGGAGAAATTTTACAATCGAAAATTTACATCCAAAAAAATCATACCCCATATAATTTTACATCCGAAAATTTACATGGGATATGATTTTTTTGGATGTAAAATTTCGAAATTTTTTGAAAATTTCCTAATAAAATGATGAAAATTACATTGAAAAATTTGTATTGCAAAAATAATAAATGTTAATGAAATAATTGATTTTTTTTTTAAAATGCGAGTTAGACGTCTTTTTAAAGACTCATGTTTAACGTATTTTTAACTATTTTCGATATATATATTTGAACTATTCGATATGCCCATAATGTAGTTCTTGAAATAAGTTTTGAAATAATATAAGCAATTTGTAGATTCGATTAGCGTACGATCGTCGGAGAATTTTTAAAATTAGTATATTATCGAAATTCAAATTTATTTTGATTTTGCCCCTGTTTGGTGAATATTAAAATCAAATTTTTAGTAAATTTTGATAAAAATTAAACAGTTATGAATTCCATGAAATATGTTATTAAAATTAATTATTAACTTTGATTTAGATTAAAATTAAAATTTCAATCGATACCAAACATGATTTTATAAAAAAAAAATCTCAAAAGTTGGGAGGGGGGGGGGGGGGGGGCGGGAGCACGTGCCTCCCAAGACCACCTGGGTCCGCCAGTGTTGACAACGTGCTGGAGGGTAATGTTATGGTCGAAGAGGGTGTGTTAGTGGATGCTGGTTGGTATAGACAATCGAGATAATAGAAAGGCATATTGGGTTGATTGACGCGATCTTTGAACTGGAAAATAGAACTGTCATGGAACAATCCTTACAGGAAGAGTAGCCATAGGATACTGTATCAGAGCACGAAGATGATGACAATGCAAAGAACTTGCAATTTGAAAAAAAAGGATATGGTTCGAGACAAGAGTCAGGTGCTTTGATGTTGCTTGCATGTCATAGTGTGCGACAATCAAGACCCAACAAACTAAACTTATGATAGATAAGATACTGGTATGGAACGTACGAGGTTTAGGCACGTCCAGAGGAAGGTTGAGAAAGTTGGTTAGGAAACTCAATCCCTCTATTGTAGCTATATCCGAACCTTTTGTAAGTAATACAAGGTTACTGAGGCTGCAAGCTAGTTAGGTTTCCAAATTTCTGCTCTAATGAATCGTTGGGAGGTAAAATCTTGGTTCTTTGATAGGAGGGCTTAGCATTGGAAGTTGCTCCTATGTCTAACCAATCTATCATTAGTTCTTTTAATAGAGATGGCAAGGCAATATTTGTCTCTTTCATCTATGCTAAATGTACTTAGGCTAAGAGGCAATAACTAGGAGTGACCTAGAGGATGTACAATATATCGTGGTTGGTGACGTGCGATTTCAATTCTATCAAAATTGATTCGAAGAGAATTGGTGGGAACCCTCGAGATCTATAATGGCCATGGTGTTGGGAATTTACTTAACATGTACAGCAAAAAATAAATGATTTTTCAATTCTCACCAAAGATCTGCTTTGTGTTTAGATAGAAAATGTGATAGAATTATACATTTGATGAATTTTGCAAACTCCTTTGTTGATTCTTGAAATACAAACAATCACTTTTTGCAATCCACATTTGTCCAATTGTCCATCCTCCAATGGAAATCTACATAGAGAACAAGAATAAGAGAATTATGGTTTTTTACTTTTCTTGTGCTAGCAAGAATAATTATTTTCTCTACAGATTTTCCCAATATTAATACAAGCCCAATCGGACTTGGCCCATTGCTTAACTTAATCCGATCCAATATTTAATTAATTAAATTTGGTCCATAAATTAATTAACCCAATTAATTAATTCGGGCATATTAATAAGCAACCAAATTAATTAATTATCCAACACTTGTTAATTAATTAATTGGTAAATCTCATTCTTTTGGTTCTCCTTTTGTGTGTGACCCATCAGGTTCCCGATCACGATGCCTAACGACGTAAATTATTATTTTGATATAATCAAAATTGATAAATTAAAATACCCATTTTAATTTATCATCAATTCACATCGTCGTCCTGAATTGACATATAGCAATGTATCAGGACAATACATGTGACGAGAAATGTCACGTGGTATGACAAAACCAAACTTATTCGTTTATCGTGAAACTATAATCCATTCGTCAATATGATCCGATCAATTATGAGATATGGATATGTGTCAATCTCAATTATCGATCATATCTTTCATCACACTGTTAAGCCAATATAAGTCGAAAACTTCTTTTTGACTTATAAGTACACTTTGGTCGAGAATTTCATTATCAATTTAATTGGATGAAATGTAGATCATAGTCCCTTACTATCTAAGAGTGACGAATCCTCTTGATCATTCACAATCTTCATATAATTCTTGACATACTCGAATGATGTCGTATTAGCGACCATTGGCAGAGTAACATCCAACATCACTAAAGTATGTCTGTCTTCATATAAGGCACTGTAATGACATCAAGTCAAATGGTCGATTTCACTATCGAA
>JAGHKM010000294.1:0-13413 GCA_019097785.1 Fraxinus excelsior
ACAAGTGCACGGTTCGTTGACAAGTAATAAAGTGGAAATTGTAAAATTTTGAGTATCATCCCACGAGGATTGATTTAATTTGATTTCTATTATCGAGACCTTAACCGAATCTATTTAACTCAAGATGATTATATGGATTTTATGACTAAACTATGACTAATATGCAATTTAAACTAAGGTTACTAAATAAATGCAAAATAATGTTGAATGCAAAAGTTTGAAGAAATTAATGTATGAAAAATGCACTAGGATCCCGAATCACCAAACAAGTTCACTTTTAACCCTTATTTCACAATTTGACAACACGACGATTTAGTTGAAAAATCAATGTTTCTAACCTATTCAATAATCTCTCTCGAGTAGAATTGAACATATTCTCACATATCATTTGTAAACACTTAAAGATTTACGTAGAGCATAGCGGTATATTTATATCCCCTATCGGACCCTACGATGATTTATACCTTGTTGAATCTACTTCCCTTCTTTCGAATGCATGAAATAGATCACCCAAACTCACATAATCACATGCATTTAATTATGAAGACATTAAAGTGTATATAAATCATTCAACATATAATATTCGTGTCTTAATGTCAAAATTGCAAAATAAAGAATTAAAAGTTCACATAGCGAGGATCATCGTTCTCCTAGTATAATGAAAATCTAGCCTAACATGGATAAAATTAAAGAACGAGAAAAATATATTGGAGAAAACATCACCCAATTCTTGAATTTAAATCTTGAAATCTTGAATTTTGGAGTGAAATCCCTCGTTTTTGCCTCCTTCTATGCTCTTCAATGTCTTTTTCTCTCAAATAATGCGTAACCCTCGTTCCCGGAAGTTTTTGGGTTATATACATGACCTAAATCATGTTTCCATAAGAGTTGGAGTCAAAATAGGAAATCCAGATTTTCGTCAAATATTTCATCTATGCGACCGCATAGAAGGATTCTATGCTGCCGTATAGAATACCTTGTGTGCCTAGATGAATTCCCTTCATGCCACAATGTGGTAGCATCCCCTTTAACACTATGCGACCGCATAGTGTTAAACATTTCCAAATTGTGGCGATTTAGTCATTGAACTCCAATTATGCACTTCTCGACCCTTTTTTCCATTTTTCTCCTTCCAATGCATAATTTCCATGCTCAATTTGATGTTGCCATCTTTGCCTCTTCAATTTTTCCTCCAGATCATCTTTTGGCTATTTGCATCTCAGTCCCTGAACTTTGATTTTCCTTCATTTTAGACCCTTTTTTCATTTTTCTTCCAATTGCCACCACAATCATCATTATTGTCATGCAAGCACAAATTACATGAATTAAGCTATATTCCACACTTTTATCAACAATTCTCTATGTTTGTGAATCGACATAAACATGTAAAAACGCTCTTATTAGAAGCCTTTGTGTTAAGATAAAACAGAGGATTCAAATTTGCCAATATGAATTGAGGATTCAAAATTGCCATTCTCATTTCCTATTTTAGTGCTACCCACTTGAATTTACATTCTTCACTAATGGGATAAACATACATTAGAAATCATTTTGGAAAGAGTTTTATCCTTATCCATAAGATTTAAGCTTTTACGAATGGATTGAAATTAAATGTTTTGGAATCAATCGATTGAAAACAAAAGAATCAATGGGGATGGCCAATAACATACAATCTTCAGTACAATGATTCGCCCAACATTCATACATCAGGCTCTTATGGACTTCATTTATACCATGTACTTGTGGTTTTACCAAGAGTTCTACTTACATCATAAGTGTCGAAATGTGTACATTAGTGGCGAATGTATTGTCTATCTCATTTTTGTCGATTTTTATATCTCGCAAGTGTACGGATCGTAACAAGTAATATAGTGAACCAATGAGTCCGGATATCGTTCTCACGAGGACTACTATCTAACAATTGGTTAAATTATTCCTAACTTTAATTTGATCGAAAACAAATAATAATTTTGTGATTGGTGTCTAAATTATTCTAACTAAACTAAATTAATCTAACGTACACAATTTATCGAATTTGGATTTTAAAAGTACGAATGTGGATGCTAGGACTTACAATTTTACTTATGAATCCCCTTTAATTCGTCAATCAAGATTCATTACTATTGTAGTGTTTGGTCGAATTCTTCTAAAGTATTCAATTTACTCCTCTCGAGTTCTCATTGAGTTTATTTAACTAATTCAATTACATATCTCTATGTGAATCAATTTTAGTTAAACAAAGTATTAGTTCTAAGAATTCATCTAATGATTGCAATAATTAGTATAGATATCTCTACATGTTATATTAAATTATTGAATTTTACTATGTGGTCTAAATCTAAAACTCACCTCTTGATTCGTAATAGATTCACAAAATCATTGAATAATTGGCCAAAAAATTCAAAGCATTAAATTCATGAATAAAATCAACACATATGCATTTAAAGAACTAGAATCTTGAATAAAAGAAATAAATGATCACACATAGATTACATTGTTCGCCTAGCTATGAATTTAGGTATTCATAATAATGAAAGAAAAACAAAAAGTATAGAGTTCATAACCAAATCATGGAAAGAATTGGATCTTGCACCAAGAATCTTCTTCAACCTCAAAAGTTTTCAAACTCTAGCTTTTGCTCTTTGATTTTGATGATTATGTGTTTTTCTCTCTCCCAAATTGTGTGGAACTAGAGTTATATTTATGTCTTCTTTGAGTCTTGGACGAGTTTAAGTTGAATTAGACTTTTGAAAATATGAATTGCACTTGAAAAATCCTATTTTTAGTGGAGGGTAGCATCTATGCTCCATGAAGTGTAGTGGCGTCGTGGCGTCACGAATCTAGTCTTTTTTCACGAGAGGGTGGCATCTGCTCCCATTTTGCGCCTTTTTCAGTATTTTTGTCGTAACTTTTTCTTCCGATATCTGATTAAGGTAATTCAAAATGCATTGGAAATATAACTCAAAATGGCTATAACTTTACTTGAAATAGCTTGTTTCCAATTCGAAAGTTTACTAGGTCAAAAATGGGTTTCAATCTTGAGCTAAAAATCTGGAACATACTTGTGCGGTTGAAAATTGATTTGTGTCCATATTTCACTTCATTTTGACTTCTAATTGCATCCAATTGACCCATAGCATTCTCAAATCTTCATCGTGAGCTTCGACACCACTTTTGAGTATTTATACTTTAGTCCCCAAACTTTGAATCTTGTCCATTTTATGCCAATTTTCCCTTCTTTATTTCAATTCCACTTCCTTTCATCGAGTTTCACCTAATAAACGAAATATACAATAAATTAGGTTATAATTGTTCAAAAGAACTATTAAATGTCTATATTTTAAGTCCAAATAAGTGTATTTTATACACTCATCACTCATGTATAACTATTACTTTCTTTGAGACTAGATGGTGTGATGGAATCATCCAATGTGTCTTTGCAATCAACTCAAATCGTTCCAATGTTAGATTTACTGATTTATTGATGGAACCATTTGTTGAGGAGTCCACCCGAGATTCGAAAGAGGTAATGTAACACCCCCAAAAAAAATTTAGAATAGAATTTAATTAGTTTACATGCCATATTTTATTTTTTTAAAAGTTGAGGGACTAAAGTGATATATGTATTAACTTCGATTTTGGGCTACATTTTTTAGATATTGTTAAAGCGACTAAAAGTATATCAATATGAGTCTCGTTGGATAGCTCGTTTTTAATAATGTAAATTAGGCTCAAGAAAAAGTCAATTTGGATAAGCGAGACCCAAGTTATCGAGGTCGAAAGATTTTGCCTTAAATTGTAATTTTTTATTTTTTAAATCAAAGTTAATTGGGATGGATAGCCACGATAATTGTTTTTTTTGTTTTGTTTTAGAATTATATTTAAAATCAAGTTGTCATCACTATCATGTATTAGGATTAGAACCACATTTTTGTTGTGATAAGTATTTTGTACACATGTCATGTTACCTTTTGATTTGTTTACTAGCAATTCAATTTTATCAAATGTGATAAATACGATTTTCCATCACAATTTCACTATAACTCAACAACTAAAATTTTCAACTATAAATAGTGTGACAATGTCCCATAATTCACTACCACATAATTTTACACAGCAGCTTTCATATAAAACAGTTATAAATTCTAAGTACATTTTTTATTATCAAAAGCTCGTTTGATCAATCAAGGTAAGATATTTTTGTGCAAGTGGTTTGTTTTCTTATGCTTTTATGTTCAGTAATTTATGCATGAATTGTCAGTGGACATTCAGGTTCTTTATTAAGAGAGATAAGAAATCCTACGGGATTTAAGATGACCTAAGATGGGTGTGTCGTTTGGTCACCGATATACTCCATAAGAGAAGAGTGGTATGAAGTGTTATTTTATTGTATATAATTGTGTATGGAAACTGCACGTATCTTACTGGGTGTTTTTAAAAATACTCACTCTTACAAAATTTTACAGGCTAGTTCGGGTCGATTGGAGCTGTGACAGGATGGTGCAGCGAACTACCAAGGGTGATCGAAGAGATAAAATATTAAGTTCATTTTTTTTCTTTAAATTATTAGTCAATTTTATTTGTTCAAAACAGTTATTAATTTGTGATTATGTTTTCATTATAAATATTCTAGTTATTTTTATTTAAAGAATATTATTTTATCGTTTCCGCGAAAATTGAATTTTTTGTAACACTTCAAGATGTATAAAATTTTGGGGCGTAACAGGTAAGAGTCCATCATAGAATTATTGCACCCATTGACATTTGTTTATTCCAAGATTTGGACACTTTCTGAGTAATTCTTTAAACGCCTCGTGATGGCTCTATAAGTAGTGGTGGCAAAAAAATTTGCCCCGCCTCGAATGGGGCGAAAAAAACCCGTCCCGTGAAGAATAAAAAAAAAAAAATAACGACAAATTTTAAAAAAAAATTAGTTAAGCGGAAATTTTTGAAAAAAAAAATTATAAAAAAATAAACAAATAGGGCAAGCCCGCACCCCGAACTCGCCCCGAGCCCCGCCCCGTCTAAGGTGGCGTGGGGCGGGGCGAGGTGGGGAAGTGGCAAGGCTGGGCGGGATGGGGGTGCCAGACCTTGAACCCGCCCCCATTGCCATCTCTATCTGTAGGTCAAGTTGTTGAAAAGCATAAATTTTTAGTTTCATTTTGGTCACTTTAGCTCGTGAAAAATATTTATTGCTAAAGTTCTTTGCTAAATCGTCTTAGGTAGTGATATTAGCAAATTTTTCATAACCCAACCATTCTAATGCGCAATCTTTCAATGTGTATAGAAATAATCCGAGTTTGACAACATCTTTCTGTAGTCCTTGGAAGTGAAAAATTTGGTATATCCTTATAAATCTACAAGTATGGGTATTTGGAGTTTCATGTGCTTTCCCATAAAATTGAAGATTGTTGCTGAATAGATTAATCAGATATGTCCGTAATTAAAAAATCATTTCGTCCAAATCAGGATACAGGATGCTTGATCTCTCTGGAGTTACTACTAGAGTCAAAATTTGTGCTATTAGTAAATCTCATCCATCAACTTCTACTCTTTCATGGTGTTGAATCTCTTGTGCAGCTGTTATAAAACAATCCAATATGCAATAATCTGGTGATATAACTTATACCACTTGTTATGAATATTAACGCAAAGAAAATATGACAAGATAAAAAGAATCACACATGAACACAAGATTTAACGTTGAAACCTAAATTTGAGAAAAACCATAGGCAGATGCTGGTAATTCACTATAATCAATAGTAAAGAAGTACAAAAGGATCTTGCAAGACTCTCATCCTATCTCAAAATATGCGAGTATCTCTCTGTATAATCTATATCCTCTCACTTTGATGTTCTCTCAATACTATACAACGTTTTGCTATCTTATAATGATGATAATCACGTGGATTATATAGGAACTTATTACAAGTGTTTTGGATGAAAGACAAGTCAAGAAAAAGACAGAATTGAAAACGGACTCCGCCCAAATAAGACTGCCGCTCGAACGATGGTAAAAACAAAAAGCGAGTGGCGGGTCTTGGGCCAAATTTCATCATTTCTTCCATTATAGACACCCCAAACCAAGCCCTTGGACATTGACTTGCTATTCAAAACTTCAAAACCAAGTCTTCAATTATCCAAAGTTCTTTTACCGATCAAATTTTCAATTCTAAATGAATTTTGATCCATTTTTCAACTGGACTTCCAAATTAAGAAGACTCTTGTTCCTTTTATCAATTAACTAACGAGTCCTAATTCCAATAGGAATTTGGGTCATGCTCAAAAAATCTACCTTGACACAAATTCCAATGTAAAGAATTTTTCTTCAAGCAATTCAACAAACACAGTACTCAAACTCCACCTCTTCCAATATGCCCCTCTGATCATACTCAACGATTTTGAACAAAATCTAATCCTTTCTTACTAGAAAAACTATTGGGCCCCTAACCTACCTGAATCATCCCATTCACTGCCAACTCTACTGGAGTTATCAAACCTATTCGAATTATCCCCACAAGCAACCATATCTTCCTCACCGAACCTATCCGGAGGTCTAAGATCTCCTTTGGTGACACTTCATCAACTGTGATCGCAGAACCCTGCAAGACATATAACCAGGACTTCTTTTACCCCTTTATCACAACTCTGGCACTCTTGCTATCTTTTAGAACTTCATATCCACTAGTATATTTGTATCCCTTTGAATCAAGAAAATTCAAAGAGATAATGTTTCTCTTCAATTATGGAACATGTCTAACATTACCAAATGTCCTGACCGTCCCATCAAACATCTTAATTCTAACATTGCCAATACCCGCTCTCTTACAAGGTGAATTATTTTCCATTACCACGGAACCCCTTGTAACAGTTTCATATGTTCTAAACCAATCCCTATTTGGACATATATGAATCCAATTCTCGTCAAGTTTGGAGTCACAATTAGAAGAAGCCAAGAGATCTCCATCATTGTAGTTATCTTCTACAAAACTAATTTCACCGAAATTACCAAGTTGTCTCTTCTGATTTGTACCAATAAATTTATTCATGTCCTGCCACTTCT
This sequence comes from Fraxinus excelsior, assembly GCA_019097785.1. Lineage (NCBI taxonomy): Eukaryota > Viridiplantae > Streptophyta > Magnoliopsida > Lamiales > Oleaceae > Fraxinus > Fraxinus excelsior. Next base: position 7,064 of record JAGHKM010000294.1, read on the forward strand.
GACAGTCCTTCTTCTTGTGCCCTTTTTTTCTACAGTAATAAAAAACAGTATAATTGTCATTAGCCTTTGACACGTCTCTTCCATGACCACCCAAATCCCCCTCATGAACAACAAGACCCTTTGCATGTGCCTCCGATCCGATGACAAACCACTTTATCTTCTCCCTAAAATAAAGTGCGTCATGAACCTCGTCAATGGTGAGAATATTTAAGCTATACAAGATGGTGTCCCTGAATATCATATATGAACAGGCAACGAACAAAGTAAAATCAACCCTAAATTATCTTCATCAGCGATGATTTCCTTGAATACAGACACATGATTTTCCAAAGATCCACCTTTTGACAAGTGATGAGCACATAAATGCTGCTTTAGATGCAGTTTGTTGTTTAAACTCCGAGTCATGCATAATTGGTCCAACTTCAACCATAATGCAGCGGCACTCTCTTTTTACCATATCTTAAAGAATTTGATTCGAAAGATGAAGATGTATCACTGATAAGACCTTCCGATCCTTAAGATGTTTATCCTCTAATGTTAAAGTTGAGGGCATCTTGTTTAGCCCCTACAGAACATCATCCAAATCCAATTGAACAAGAACTTCTTGAATCTTGATTTGTCACAAAGAAAATTTAATGTTGCGATCCAAAAGTAGAATTTCAAATTTCACACTTGCCATCTAGAAACATTCAAACCTCTTTCTGAGTTGATCAAATCTATCTTTAATATAACACCAAAGTGGCTCTCCCAAGAACTTCGATCATTGCATCTGATACCACTTGTTACAAAATAAGTCAATTTGCTCATCTACCATAATCCTTTTTGCAGATTTTGTATTTTTGGTTGTGTTCTTTTGACTATGTCCGTCTACAAATACGTGTAATCTCAGGGTTGAATGGTTTGAGATTACCACGTTGTGAACGCTACATATAACAAATACTTTTTTACCTTTATAACTAAAAATATAAAGATGAATAAAACAAAAACTAGAAATAATCTAAACTAATATTAAACTAAAAAATAGTTCCCAACAATAGTGCAAAAAAATCTTTAGTATAAAATCATAAGTGTACGATGTAAATTAAATGAATGATAAAATGGTTCTAAAGAGTGGTTTATCGTCCTGCACACTGTTGCATCCTAATATCAATTTAATAACCCTTCCCTTATTTGACGAAAACAAAATTTCAGGTAAAGTTTTGATTAAAACTCATATTAACTAAGAAAAGTAAAACCAATTAAGTGAAAGTATTTCTTTGGATTATGGATAAATTTGGTTAAACGATGAAATATGAAGTTAAACGTTGAGATTCAAGATTTCACAGTTGTTATCACCATTAGTCTCACATTTCAAGTTTGTACTAAGTTGAATTCACTAATTTGATAAATTATATCTTTGTGAGAATTTGAATATGCCTAAACAAAATGCATTAGATTATCTAGGAATTCAATTAAAGACCACAACAATAGTAAAATGTATATCTACCTTTTATCGAATTTTTGAATTTTATTATGTGGTCTAGATTTATAAATCACCCATCGATTTCTTAAAGCTCACAAATAATGAATTAGTGATACAGTAATTCAAGCATTAAGAAAAGAAATAAAATCAATAAATTAATTAATTAATTGTATAAAGCTCGAGAATTGACTAACGATTTAAATATAAATTACATTGTTTGTCCCAACAAGCAATTAGTTGCTCATCATAAAAAATAAAATAAAATAAAAAAAGCACAAAAATTGTATTGGAATATATCACCTGGCTTAAAGGAAAGACTTGAAAAAAAAAATGAATATCTTACCCTAAGAATTTGTCTCCTTCATGCTCAAGTCTTGTATCCATATCTCCATTCTCTTCTATTGCCTTCATTAATTTGACCTGCCACAGATCTTTTATGTAGTACCTAAACAGCCTTGAATATCGCATGCACAAAAGAAATAGCCCCAACTAAAACAACAACGAAAAAAATATGTTGCTCCAGTCGGGTCAATTGCTATTTGGATACCGTAGCTACCACCGTGGAAAATGCACCCATAGTGACCGCTAGCTAGTAGACCTCGGTCACCAACCCTCTAATTTTCTTCTTTTTGCATTTTGGCACCTACTTCATGTTCCTCATACGATTTTGGTACTTTGTTGTCGAAATTTTCAATATTGATCCGAAACTCCTAAAAGCTTTCATGTTGATCTTCAATCTCTATAGTCACCCATGATTGGTCCTCTTCAAGTTTTGAAAGTGTGCAAATAAGTCTCCAAACTTCTCAAAAGTTGAAATTCTCTCTCGAAACTTGTGAATTTTCTCCAATCGCGCACTTAATGCTCCCCATCAATCCTGCATCGTGTGATTAGTCTTCAAATGCTTCAAGACAACTTTGAATTGATCTCAAAATCTTGCCTTTTGCTCCAAGTATCTCAAATTCTGGTTTTACTTATTATGGCAATTTTTTCAGCAATTTTTTTAAAAAAAAACCACTCAAGTTTATAAGTCTTATCAAACATTTCACCTTTAATTTTAGAAGTGTTTTTATTAGCACACCATACCTCGGCGACAACAGTTATTGTGTGAGCCGATGGAGTGGTAAGGTGATCAAAGATTATCGAAGTGATAAACCGTAAACTCATACAACACTGCCATATATAATTTCGTGATGATGCATGCTTTCTTTGTACTTATCCTTCTAAGAAATTGATTCCTTAATAATTTTCATTTTAAAATAACATATCAAAAATTTATATGGTTCTTGTTAGAATTTCTTCCATCACAACATTTAAAAATGAGTTTTGCCACTCCCGTCTACCCGGCCCCACCTGCCCCCCCTCACAATTGGGGGGGGGGGGGGGGGCACGATTATTTTATTAATTGTGGGCCCTCCCCTCATGTGAAGGAGTGTACACGGGAGTGAAAAGAAGATCTATAGAAAATAAGTACTTATTACATCTTTAAACTTACACCATTTCAAATCATTGAAAGTCATTACTATGATGAAAAGAAGAATTGCAGAAAATAAGTACTTACTACATCTTTCAATCTTACACCATTTCAAATCATTGAAAGTCATTATTATGATAAGAAGAACTGCAGAAAATAAGTACTTATTACATCTTTCAAACTTACACCATTTCAAATAATTGAAAGCTCTCTTTAAATGGAACTTCACAACATTGTAAGATCAAATAAATGATCACCAAGTCTTAATCATAGGGGAAATAACAATAGGACTTCTCACAGCATACTTTCCATTATCCTCAACCCAAATTAGTGAACCAAATGTAACTTCTCCTGAACTATTCCCCCTGTAACTTATAGTAACAGTATAGCTTTGTTTCTGATATTCCTCTCCAAATGCCAATGTTGTTGGGTATACTTTAACAATAGAACCTTCTGGTGCTGTCACCTTAACCTTGTACGTTGCCGCACCATCTCCAACATTCGTAACGGTCCTCTGGAATTTCTGAACCAGCTTAGTGGTTGTGCCATTGGTGTACAAGGCTATAAAGGATGGGTAATTGAGGTCGGAGGAGGGATTTGAGCAAGTGTAGCTTGATCTTGTGATGGTCTTGATTTGTTGTTGCGTGAAATTCATCGAGCAGAGTAGATTGATGTAATCTTGGGGCATTGCATCGTATATGAGGCCGGGATTAAGGGCACCGTTTGGTTTAACTTGTCCTGCTCCCATGGCTAGAGGTGTAGCGATTTCGTTGTCTAGGCCCAAATCTCGAATGTAATTATCCGTGTTATCAAATGGGCTTGCAGTTGTCATCATGGCGGAGCGAATGGCGGCTGGAGACCATTCAGGGTGCGCTCCTTTAAGAAGTGCAGCAATGCCTGCAGCATGAGGGCATGCCATGGATGTACCAGAAATCATGATATAATCACTAGTTAAAGCAATATTGGAACCAATGTATGCTGTTTCAGTATCTGGAATCCAGGATGCTAGGACTAATGTTCCTGGCGCCATCACGTCCGGTTTTAGGACGCCGGGATAGCTTGGGGCAGGGCCACGTGAGGTATATGAAGCCACCACCGGGGCTGGTTTTGCCCCGAAAAATGTTTGTTGGAACTTGATGCTGGCAACAGGCTTTGCACCTTTTGTGACATAATTGATGAGAACTGGAGCATCCTCGGAGCTGATCACAACTCCAGGAAAGTTAAAACGACTGTCCTCAAATATCTCATCAGAGATGAAGATACCAGCAATAGCATTTGATTGTGAGACATAGGAAACTTGATCATAGAATGAGCCATTTTCACATATGACTATCCCATATCCAACTGAAGACAATGCCTTAGTTGAATCACAAGAAGAAATTGTTTTGTTGTAAATAAGAGATGCATCCTTGACAACGGCTGGTGCAGGGAACATAGTCCATCCCTTGATGGACATACGATTTCCAAGATTCAATGTTCCGGCAAACAACCGGTCGATCGAACCTGCTGCAACTGTCAAAACCCATGGAATTCCATTGTGTAAACTTCCAATATCATGTTCATTTCCAGCTGAAGAGGAAACAATTACACCTTTCTCCATTGCACCAAATGAGGCTATTGCAATAGGGTCTTGATACAGAGGCACTTCATCGAATCCCATCGAAATCGATATAACGTCAACACCATCAGCAACAGCTTGGTCCATACCAGCAAGAACATCAGAAGCATATCGTCCTTCATCCCAAATGACCTTATACATCGCCACGTGAGCACGTGGGGCCATCCCTCGTGCTGTTCCCGAGGCATAACCGAAAACTGAAGCACCCTCGACGTAATTTCCAGCAACGGTGGACGAGGTGTGTGTGCCATGGCCCTGAGTATCCCTTCCAGAGTTCATACTCAATGTTGTATTAGGATTTGCAGCTATAACTCCCTTGTTGAAGTACCGGACTCCAATAAGCTTTTTGTTACACAATGAAGCATTAAATTCTTGTCCCTCCTCACAAATTCCCTTCCACCTTGCTGGAATATCCCCCATTCCATCGTCATTGTAGCTTAAACTTTCCGGCCAGACGCCGGTATCAATCACCCCAACAATTACATCTTTTCCATATTCAGAAGCAGGCCATAATCCTGTGGCAGGATTCAGAGACAGGAATTCAAAAGTGTGAGTAGTGTCAAGTGTAACAACTCTATCATTATAAGCTGAGACAAAGCCTGGTGATTTCTTAAGATGTTCGAGTTCTTGTTTCGACAAAACAGCACTAAACCCATGAAATGCATTGTCATAAGTATAAACAAGGCTTGGTGGGTTTGGATTCTGACCATTTGGTGTGGGGCTAATTGATTTTAGGGAATCAACTGTGAAGGAATACCAGTGTGTGTGGTGAGAATAAGCTTTGGGCATGAAAGACTTGTCCATGTGGACAATGTAAGTTGATCTTTCTCCTGAGACTAAAAATGTCAAAGCAAAAAGTGTAAACATGAATACTAGAGGAAATTCCATTTTGCAAAACTTTTGCTTTGCCATGTACTGGCATGTGACTTCCATATATATACAAAAATTTGAGGGCATGGCTTCAACTCTTAGAGATGATAAACTTTTATTTATTTAAATTTAGTCATCAACACGACACTTAACGTGCAGGCCTGGATTCATTTTCTCACCAAAGGCATAACACATGCTCAATTTTCATATATAGATAGTAACAGGTGGTATAATATATAAGATTTTAACGTATTTTTCTTCCTTAATACTGTCTATACTGTACAATTCATGTTACCCTACAAGCCAGAGAAGTCTATTCAGCGCTTTCGTTGTAAGTGCTAGCATGCTGATAGCGACAAATGGCAACCGCACTGAGCTAAAAACTTTTAAGAAATAAGACGGCCTATGTTTGTTAGTATGGTCCTTTGGTTTTCTATTGTTGGACCCATTGTTCTGTCTTTGTGTATTCTAGCTGGACGAAGGAAACTATGTCAATTCAAGAATCAACTTGCCGGCCTGTCAATTTCTGCTTGTACAATTTTCTCAATTATTCGCCAGTTTTTCAGAAGATTTATCTTTCGGAAAGAACTTATTTCTACGAACATATAGAGCTCATTTCTCCCTTCAATGTATTCGAAGACAACGATGATGGGTTTAGTAAGTCGGATTGAAAAATGTGTATATCAATATCCGCACTAAATAATTACAAAGTCTTAATGCGTAGAAGTTGGAGATTTTGTCACGGTTTTTTTTTTTTTTTTTAATTCAAAATGCAAAATTATTTAAATTATTCTATTACAATAGTCAAAAGTCAGATGTTGTCCAATTCTAAATTTTTTGGTCCTTGGAAGACTTTTTCCTTATATATGAAGTGATTAATTTACTTTAAGAAATTACTTCCTCTTTTCTCGATTAATCTTCTTCATCAT
>JAGHKM010000295.1:0-13341 GCA_019097785.1 Fraxinus excelsior
GAGGTTAACCAAACACTTAAGACCGCTGTACGTCAAAACCTTGGTTAATGGGATACCAGTAGTAAAAGTACTTATTGACAATGGAGCGGCTATAAACACCATTCTAGCTAGGATGATGATGAAATTTGCTAAGACAGAGAGCGACATAATCCCAACAGAAGTCATTCTTACAAGTTTTAACCGGGGGGGGGGAACTTCAGCAAAAGGAGTTATGCCATTGGATATAACTGTAGGGACAACCACCAGGACTACTGTTTTCTTCGTGATAGACGGCCCCACCAGTTACAATGTGCTACTAGGGAGAGACTGGATCTATGGCAGTCGCTGTATTCCCTCATCACTCCATCAATGCTTAGTCTTCTGGAATGACAAAGGTGAAGCAGCGGTGGTGCAAGCAGATCATAGACCCTTTGTGGCGGAGGCAAATTCAGTAGAGAGGTTCATGTACGAAGGAAATTATGGGTCTGTCAAAGTGGTTCAAGATGGGGAAGAAACTCAAATTACTGCCCGGAGCGAAGAGCCGTTTTCAGTAGATGCACTCACTGAAATGTTTAATCAAATGAGACCAAACATAGTGGTCTTGGAAGAGCCAGTAATTGGCAAAAAAGAAGCCAAACAACCTTAAATGAGTTTTCAACACCAAAGGCAAGAGGCCGAGATTCAGGCCCTCAAAGCCAAGCTGATGGCTTTCAATAAAGAATGTGAATATGTGAAGAAAGAAGATGCGGCGTTAAAGATGCTGAGGGACAAATTAATAGTGTCCGAGATGGAGCAGAGCTTGGACTGGGAAGTTCATAAAGTGGATTGTCTGGAAGAGCAAACTCCTCTGAGCGATATGGATGATGAAGCGACGAGGATCCCCAAGTCAGGATATGCACAAGCTCAAGACCCCTTGGTCAAGGTTAACATTGGTGAGGAAGGAGAGGATCGCCCAACGTTTGTCAGCCAGATGCTCCCTCATGAGGTTAGTACTAGATTAATCGCTTTATTAAAAGAATATAAGGATTGTTTTGCTTGGGAATATGAACATATGCCTGGTTTGGATAAAAACTTAGTAGAACATAGGCTGCCGACTAAATCAAATTTTAAGCCTCATAAGCAACCTCCTAGGCGTTTCGCTCCCAATGTACTACCGAAGATCAAAAAAGAAATAGAGCAATTACTAAAAGCAGGTTTTATTAGAACAACCAGATATGTGGAATGGTTATCTAATATAGTGCCAGTATTAAAAAAGAATGGCAAGTTGAGGGTATGCATATATTTCAGAAATTTAAACTTGGCTACGCCCAAGGACGAATATCCATGCCTACGGTAGATTCTCTAGTAGACTCCACTGCAGGGCATGTGATGTACTCTTTTATGGATGGGTATTCGGGATACAATCAGATCTACATAGCTGACGAAGATGTACACAAAACTGCCTTTAGATGCACACAAAACTGCCTTTAGATGCCCTGGGTCTTTAGGTTGCTTTGAATGGGTAGTAATGCTGTTTGGACTAAAAAATGCAGGGGCAACTTATCAAAGAGCAATGAATCTAATTTTTCATGATATGATATGCAAATTTGTGAAAGTTTATGTAGATGATATAGTGGTCAAATCTGTTAAGGAAGAAGACCATTTTGAACAACTGCGATGTTCATTTGAACGAATGAGGCAGCATAAACTAAGATTGAACCCTTTGAAATGTGCGTTTGGCGTGAATGCAAGAAATTTCCTTGGATTCCTAGTACATAAAAGAGGGATTGAACTTGATAAGAATAAAACGAAAGCCATTGTAGAAGCCAAGGCTCCTAGCAATAAAAAAGAACTGCAAAGGTTCTTAGGCCAAATCAATTTTCTAAGACGCTTTATATCTAATTGTGCAGGGCGAACGAAAGCGTTTTCGCCTCTCCTAAAACTGAAAAATCAAGACGAATTCGTCTGGAAAGAAGAACATCAAAAGGCTTTTGAAAGCCTGAAAACATACTTAACAAGTCCACCAGTGTTGGTGTCACCAATCCAAGGGCGGCCGATGAAGTTGTACGTGTCGGCTGAACGAGAATCGATAGCTGGGATGGTCGCACAAGAAGACCAATTTGGTGAAGAGAGGGCGATTTATTATTTAAGTAGACGGTTAACCAAATGTGAATGTAATTATTCTGCTATCGAGAAGTTGTGTCTCGCATTATACTTCACATGTACAAAATTAAACTTCACATGTACAAAATTAAGGGCCTATTTACGGCTTGTGACAATCTATCTAATTTCCAAAGTTAATTTATTCAAATACATGTTTTCTCGCCCTATTTTGCACCAATGAGTGGGTCTTTGGACTTTAGCACTGTCAGAATTCGAAATAAGATATATGCCCCAAAAGGCAGTTAAAAATCAGGCATTGGCTAATTTTCTGGCCGACCATCCATGCCTTGATGTGCCTAACGAAATAGAACTTGAGGTTGATTCATTTGAATTAAAACCATGGATTTTATACTTTGATGGATCGAAAACTTCTAAAGGAGCAGGAGTAGGAGTGGCTTTGATAAATCCTTTAGGGGTTTGCTGTAAGTTCGCATTCACCTTGGATAGGATCTGTACTAATAATCAAGCCGAATATGAAGCCTTAATCGTAGGTTTGGAGTTGATGGTAGATATGAAAGTAAAGAATGTAATCGTCAGGGGCGATTCTCAATTGGTGATTCATCAATTAAATGGTGATTTCAAATGCCAAAGTGGTTCTATTATAGGTTTATACGAAATCGCCCAAGAGTTGTTGGAAGAATTCGACCAAGTAGAACTTCCATGTGTTAATAGAATGTACAATGATATGGCCAACGAGTTAGCCCAGTTGGCTTCTGGCTATTCAAAGGCGATGAGTTGGGAGTCTACTTACGAATACGGAACTATATTGCCCGTTATTCAGCGACACACTAAAATGCAGCCCAAAATCAAAGGGGAGTCCAATTGAGAAATCCAAGATGAAGACCCAATGGAAATCAATTAAAAGGCCCAAGAAGAAAAGCCCAATCTGGAAACCTGAGAAAAGACCTGAATATTGGAAGCCCGAGAGCATAGAAGTATCATCGCCCAGGACCGCAGGACGCCCAGAGGCTGAACGAATGTAGTGCTGCTCAATCGCCCAGAGTGATAGCCTCATTATCGCCCAAATCCTCAAGTCGCCCAGAATCAAACAAGTCTAAAAGGTATAGTTTATCCAATTCAGCAATTACGGAAGCGGTTGTCAAGTAAACCTGACACGCCCCCACGATCCAGAAACAGCAAGAGTAGTGGCAACAGTTACTAAGTAACTTCTCCCCAAACAAGCAGTTTCTCACTAAAGGAGTGGATAGTTACGAAGGTAATGGAGCAATTCCGAGCAGTTTCGACAACCAAGAGATGCTCAGGAAGTATAAAAGGAAGTAATGTCGTAGAAGAAAGGACTCCCGAATCAAAAACTCTCGACAAGAGAATATGTAATTTTTATTTTCTTAGTTTAAATTTAATCCTTTTCTCAGTACTCGTGTGCTTGCGCCCCTTGGATGTGTTTTGTCTACTTTCCGATTGTAACTCTTCACGAGTAAACGCACCCCTTTTTGGGACTTTGTCTCAAGAGGTTTGTTCCTTACACAATCGTCTGATCCTTTTCTCGTAATTGTTGGCGGGTTGGAAAACGCGCGAAAACAGTAGCAGCTGTTCAAGTTTTTATTTCAGTTAAAAATAAAAATAAAAATTGTTTCGATTGTTATTGCTGCTAATCATGCTCATGTTCAACTGATTTCTTTTACAGTTGTTCTACATCCCCAAACACTTCAACTTTAATACAAATCCTAACCAACAACCCACTTACACAACCCAAAACACTTTACTAGCCCAAAACAACCAACTACCCAACCACCAATCCAACACCTCACCGCCCGAAACCAGCAAGCCCAATCTGTTTTTTTTTTTTTAATATTTAATTTCGAAAATAGGAAAACCCAGTAGAGATTTCTTCATTATAGGGTGTAGTGGAGTGAAGCTTCTGCACTGATTTTCTGGTCAATGACATTTTCTTGAGGAAAAAAAAAATGAGGATAAATGCAGCTGTCGCGGCTTCTAGGGGATTCATGTCTGGGGCGGAGCCCAATAAGGCCCAGTTCGGGCACAGGCCCAACCTGAACTTCTGGGCTCAACGTTTTTTTTACTAATATGATTAACGGCCCAACTTACGGAGACCTATCCAGCCGGCCAGCCCAATCCAAAAACTTAGAAACGTCAGGTCGTCAGTTCTGCCTTCACTTCACTCGTCCGTCTCTCTCGCCTGAATCGCCTCTGCCTCTGTTCTCCTCCACTCCGGGCGGCGTTGTGCACCTCTGCCTCTGCTGTCCTCGTCCCGTCGTCCGTCTCTCTCACCAGTCACCTCTGCCTCTGTTCTTCTCCACTCCAGGCTCTGTTGTCCTCGTTGCGCAGCTGCTTTGCCCTTGGTCACAACACCCATTAGTCCATTACCCACTCCTTGCCGGCGGTTCCTGTTCGACTTCGAGCCCTAGACACCAATTGACCAGCTGCTTCGCCTCCGTGCCGGCGGTTCTTCTTCTTCATCCTTCGACAATCGGCAGCAGGATTTGGTATTTAGGAATTAGGTGAAGCCCTTGTCCGTCCAGTTGTCCCTTGAAGCCTTGACCAGTTGAGTCCCGAACCCAGTCAGCTTGTGCAGTTCCTTTCCCTTTTTTGTATGTTGATTTGTTGATTTTGTTCTAATGTTTGAGTTTTTACATTTAGAACTTCTGAAATTAGCACTTTGCTCTTCAATTGCTGGAAGCCTCGAAGCATACAATTGATTTGGCAATTGGCTACCAGACTTCCTTCCTGCCTGTCTTCCTACCCCTGTTCTGTGAGTTATTGCCTTCTAAATCACTGTAATTTGTAATTTTGTGTTTGAATGAATATGCATGAGCTGATGAGGGATGATTAAGCATTTAGCCATTTTGTTGAATCTTGGTAGGAGACATAATAAATTAGGTAATTAACTGTTTTTTTTTTTTTTTTTAATTCAGAATTGATGTGAGATCTTCCTATTTTATTTATTAGTGTGTAAAATATTTGTAAGGTTATGGAGTTAAGAATCATGTTGAAGTGTACCTGACGAAATGAACTATAAGAAACTGGTCTTTCACACCAAAAATTTGTTGCTTGTTACCTAATTTATCAAGTGGTGATTTTGAGAATTCAATATGCGATTTTCAGTTGCTGATCTTAAAAGCACTTAGCGTTCTACGGGAAATGGCTTCCATGTGCTATAATCAGTGTTCTAAAATGCGGCATAATGCGCCGCGTAGGCGCGCCTAGGCGCGAAGCGCCGTCGAAACGCCTCGCATGTGAGGTACGCGTGTAAAAATGCGGTCAACATTTTTTGTTGACCGCTTAGGCACGCCTAAGCGGGTTTGAACCCGCATAGGCGCGCCTAGGCGGGTTTAAACCCGCCTAGGCAGGCTCAAAACGCCTAGAGACTGGACCCAATTTTTAACAGGCTTATTATTATTAACTTTCAAAAAACTTTTACCAACTCCATTGATGGGCTAATTAAATGCATTGAGTCATTGACAAGCCCAACTCATGAGGGCAGGGGTGCACCATTTTATAATGGATTATTCTCCCACTGATTTAGTCTACATTCGATGTGGGATATGATTTTAACCTACAGCTACAGTAGCATCAAAAATAAACTCATGATTTGGTTATTTAAACTGTCCAAAAATTCGCCCAAATTCCCACGACCAAATGCCACCAAAACCACCGGACATTGGTTCCGGTGGACAGCCCTCCATCCCCTCTTCAAGTAGCAACCAACACCTTCCAATTTCATCAAGTATTCTGGCCGGAATCACTCCCCAAAGTTAATTCTATCAAATTCAGAAAGACCTACAGATCCTACATTAACCAGAAACACTCGATGATAGAAAACAATCATCCGCTTTCATATGGCCATTAGATCGCCATATTGCGCATCACAATGATGGAGCCAGCAAAAAGACCTACTGCACGGAGTAATTTCATGTTAAGATCCCATTTGTCTGGGTCGTGAAGCTGGGAAGGCTTTGATTTTCTCCACTGATATCACTGTTTCCGCCATTTTCAACTTCTTCGCCGGAGAGAGAGAGGACTGTGTCCCGAGTTCTGTGTTTTCTCCATTGATAAGTGATGAATCACGTTATGGGGTGTGGGTGTGGGTGGGATAAAGAATGATTTCACTGCCAATTGTTTTTGTTTTCCAGTTCTGCCCTTGCAGAGATTGCAAAAGTGAATGCATTATATATGTGTGAAGGGTATAATTGACATTTAATTCTGATTTCTCACTGTTTGTACAGTGATTCTTGTCCCCAAATATCAGCCAAGTAATGTGCCAAAGGTCTAAAATCTTATAATGGCTCACAAACGGAGGACTAATAAGTAATAAAGCATAGTTCCAAAAGGCTATTACTAAATAGTTTTTTTTTTTTTTTTTTTGAAGGAATAAATACTAAATAGTTTTATATTTTTTTTAAAGTAAAAAATCTATTTTTTTATATAAAAATATATTTAATGTCTTAAAAATAATTAAAATAATATTAAAAATACGAAACGCATTATGACGCTTATTCTTCGCATTGACACGCCTAAGCTTGTGATTCTTGATTCTCGACCTCTACGCATCGCAACGCATTACGCATTTTAGAACATTGGCTATAATGAGCAATGCATATGTTAGTTGACATCCTTTCTGTAAACCTTGGATAATACCTTTAAAGCATAATATTTGAACTTGTATTAAATTGTGTTTGAAATTCTGATTGTGGCAATTGCTGGAATAATAATTATGCTGTGAGTTCTTTTATGGCCACACTGAACTTATGAAATATAGTCTGGCCTGTATCTCTCAAAGTTGTCTGTTCCTTGATTCAAGGATGGGGCTGCAAAAAAAAAAAAAATCTCCTTCCAATTTCAATGCACGACGTGGAAATTGTGTCCATACTGAATTACTTTCCTGGCTCCGCCACATTTCATGACGCCGTTTAATTTGAGGCCGAGGAGAGGTGGTGTGATGTGGCGGCTTTGAATGATAAGAATGGGGTTTTGGAAGTGCGGAGGAAGAAGAGGAGGCTGTTGACGAGTGATTGGGGGGTGGTTAAGTGTTGTTGTTCGGATTGTTCCGATTCGGATGGCTACAAGATCGGGTAATAATGTGGAGAAGTGTGAGAAATTGAGAAGCCATATTGGGGTTTTCTCAGGTCTATTTATATGGTACATACTATGCTAAGTAATCCCCATGATATGTGTAGGAATTCATGTTTCTTCAGTTAATTCATGTCAATGATGAATATTATATATGTCATCAATAGGCAATCTTTTCTTCCAGTTAGTAATTATATCCATTGTTCTATATGCTGATTAGTCTTATATGTCTTCATTTTACACGAGATACTAATCATCACTGTTATTGCAATCCTTTTGCTTTTTATCTACATCTTGGAGGATATACTGATATAAATATGGATTATAGCATTTGATATCATTAAATGTAACTTTGTACTTGTTCCATATTTCAATTTTATTAGTCTTATCAATGTGTCCTATGTAGTATTGACTGCATTTTATTTAGTTCCATGAGCTTAATTCTCCTTGTTCATCTTTTGTGTGAAAATAATTGATTTCTCTGACTCAATTACACAATCACGGCTGAGTTAAAGTTGCTGACTTCAACATTCAAGAAATCTTCTTAAATTGAACCACCTTTTTTGAACTCTTATATTCAACATATTTTTCTATGGTTTCCAGACTGGGAGTGTTCCCTCTGCCACAAACTCAAGGCTTTCACCTCTCCCTCCAGAACCTGCTGATTTCTACAATCCTACTGCCCCAGTTGATATTCCTCTTGACAATGCTGCTGTATGTGTAACTTATTATTATTATTATGCAGTCCCAGAGTCATCTTCTGTTTTTCTTGATATATGTTTATTTCATGACCTGATCGTGTCAATTTTAAATATAGGATTTGAAAAAGAAAGAGAGAGAGCTGCAAGCTAAGGAAGCTGAATTGAAAAGGAGGGAACATGTATTGACTCTATAAAAATCCTAAACTTCTGGACATGAATTTCCAATCACTAGATCTGCTTAATATTGTGTCCCTTTTTTAAGAAAAAAATGACTCATCATTAATTGTTTGAATTGGTCCTGTTCTTAATCTCCATAATTGATAGTGCTATCTTTACTTGTAGCCATCAACTAATGGTTAAATCATGAAAGTGACTATGGAATGCAAGACCCTCACCTAATTGCCTTTTGGTATGCTCAATTCAAGATCATAGCTCCCCTACTATCTTTTTGATGAGATATTAATTAAATATTTAAATTTTGAACGACTAACGTTTGAAGATATGGCAAGCTCATATTACTTTCTCTAATGTTGCACTGGCATGTGTTTTCTAGTAACTAATGGTAGTGAGAATCTAGAAGGTCTGCCCTCTTTTGCGCTGTTTTTGTACAAAGCAATCTTTATGCGTCATGTCACCAAAATAATAGCGTGAATGAAAAAAAGATAGTTGTTTTTGTTGGGACCTTGTTGATTGCAAGCCATTAAATTGAACTTCATCTTTGAGCACGTTGTAATGTCTAATTATTACCGTAAAACATCCATAAGATTTGTACTCATGCACAGATTCATAAAGTTGCACATATGTCTACAGATATGCTAACACGTGTATCACAAAGGAACTTCTTGACAGTATGAAGATTTTATGTTGCTAGAAATTAATAAATTTTGCAACAAGGTTGATGTAGGTTCTTAAAGTCTTGTTTGAGAGATTATTATGTTGGAAGATAGTGGGATATCGATGAGTTTAATTGCTTTTTTTAGGATTATCGTTTGCAAATATTGCTGGTGAATGAAGATTTAGTATGCAAATGGCTATAAAGAAGGACAAAATTCCCATCTTTGATAATCAAACATAACTTCTTTTTTCTGTATAAACTATTTTTTGGGAATATGTGGAATTAGTTTGAATTTGTTACTTGTTTATATAAGTGATTCCCTTATGCTTTTAATGATTAATGTCTATTTCCTAGTCATAAGCTACTAAGATAATGAGAAACCAAAATATTTGAAGGAGTGGAGTTGGTCATGAACACAAGAGATTTGGAATGAATTTTCCTCTCTATTGCTGCAATTTCTTATTTCTGTATTCAACACAAATAAGAAAATAATAAATGAAGCCCTAGTTTGGTACATTTATCTTTTAGTTAGAGGTTGGATAGTGTGATTTTTACTTTTAAGAGTTTTCCTTTTTTACGAAGAGTGCTGAAATCTTAGTTTTCCTTTTTTGTCGTAATTTTCCTTTTCATCGTTATTTAGAACCTATAAAATGAGGTTCGTCGATTGTAAGAGGACAGATTGGAATCTTCCCTCATTTCTCTCTTCTTATTTCCTCCTCCCTTCTTATTAGTTTTTCACTCGTTACGATTGGCCTCACACAGATATGGACAAAATTCCAGCAGCTTGCGCCATGGACTGGAGTATTGAGCTTGACAAGAGTCTCCGTTCCAAAAAACCCGGTAACTATTGAATTTTTTTTAATGGATTTCTTTCTAGTAAATTTGGTTTTCCTATCTTTTTATTTTTTAAGAATAATTGAATTTATGCAGGTAAATCAATTGAAGCCATAAAAGACATAGGTTCCAGGATTGAATTGTGGAGTAGGGATTCAAAGCTTACAGTTGCAGAATACAAATTTTTCAGCTTAATCCCTGGCGAAGATAAGCTTTTTTTGAATGCGATTTTCCTGCGTTTGGCGGATGCATTTAGGTTAGGAGATAAAAATATTAAAAGTTGCATTATCAAAATTTTTCTGTCCCTGCAACGGAGAAGGAGGAGAAGTGGTGTTGATGATTGTAGTATTTTGAGCAAGGGTAAATTAGATAATTACATGGAATTGCTGAGAAGAGTAAAGGTAGTGTTTGATACCGGGGACGTAGAAGAAAGATCGATGGCTTTGATTTTGTTTGGTTGCTGGGCAGATTTTGCAAAAGATGTCTCTGATATACGGTACATTGTGCTATCAAGTTTAGTTTCTGGTGATGCTCGTGAGGTAAGATTTTAAGTACAATTTGTTGAAAATTGGAAACTTCGAAGTGATTTTAGTTTTTAATCCATGTATTAAGAGTTTTACAAATCTATGGAGGAATCCATTAGTATGTGGTTGGGTTACTTCAGAAAAAATCATTTTATTTACATTACGTGAACATTGAAATTTATTGTATTGATATATGATTGTGATATTGTGATTCATTTCTACTGTGTGGTTCTAAGCAGACCTTGAGAAGTAATATGGATGGCACAATTTTTTTTTATTTGGATTATAATTTTGATTGCCCACTTTCAGGACCAAATATTCATGCCACAACTCCACGTTGATCTCTGTGTATGTGATTGATTTCTCTGAATTTTGCATTCATCTTTGAAAAGAAAAGGAAATAAATAGTTGAGAAAACCGATTTCCCTTGGATTTTTATTTTTAATAAATCCTACTGTTTTGCCCTTATCTTTTTCTTACTTTCCCTACGATAATTTATCTTGCTCCTGTAATGTAAAATGTGTCATTAAAATGTGCCCTCCCATGCTCACATCAATTGGTTCCTCTTTTTTCTTCATTATTGACTTAATCTACATTCTGCAATTATATGCAGGTGAAGGCCTCATTGTTTGCTGCAGGATGCTTATGTGAATTGTCAGATGACTTCGCTAATGTTTTCTTGGAGATGCTGACCAGGATGCTGATATCGTTGGAGATTCCAAGAGCTTTAAGGTTATCAGGAGTGAAAGCTTTTGCTAAACTATGGTGCCCATTGTCACTTGCAGATAAAGCATATAAGGTTCAGCATTCTGCCTACTTTTAGCTTATTCCTTTCCAAGCTGGTACACTCAATCTACATATTATCATACTATTGTCCTGTTTTTTTGAAAAAAAAGTCTCTTTAGAGGGTATATAGATAGAGAGCGCTCAAATTATTTTTGTTAGGCATCTTGCAGAGTTCATGCGGCATCAATATAAAATATTGTGTGCTTAAACTCAAATCTTTAACGAAATGAAGATGTCCCATGGTAAATGTAACAAGCATATTGTTTTTACATCTAAAAGAATATGCCTACTCAGGACATAAACCCTGAGCACGTATGCAGTTAGAGCGATAAGGTTATATTGCAGCTCTTAATGTTATTGCAGACAGGTTTAAAGCTGCTAAAGGATTCTTTAGAAGATGATTTCTCTGCTGTGATGCTGATTTCACTTTCTAAAATTGCCTCTAAGTGGACGCTTCTAAAATCTGTACAGGTATCACCTTGCTTATCTACTTACCCTATAAATTAAAGTACAAGAAATTAGTCAAAATGAATCATGATCTATTTTCGTTTCTGGCTAAAATGAGTGTGTATCCTTTGGAAATCTTCAATGCAGTCTCCATTGTGATCTCCATCTAACCAGCTAGTTTTGATAGGAAAATTTGCTCTTGGGTGTGGTGAATTCTTTGTAGATAGTTTTTTTTTATTTTTAAAAAATTATCCTTTCTTGACACATTTTTCTCAAAATTACTAATATTTTTTTCTTGCTTTTTGTTGCAGATAGAATTGCTTACATTGTTTGTAAGTGAAGAGCGATCTTTGGATTTCCAAGCTACAGCATTAAGATGTCTGAATTTCACATTAGCAAAGGGAGTTTGTGATTTTCCGTCAGCCAGGGACGTCATCCATAAATTATTTATTCTTATGAAGAGATCTGAAATTTCACAAGCACTCCAATTTGAAGCTTTAGAAATCTTGCATAAGGTGTTTCCCGTGTTAACTTTCTTGAGTTCATGAACACATTGTTTTCTTAGCAATTCTGACATTAGCACTTTGCAGATCCTTTTGTATGGTTCGTCCATAATTCCTTGCATGGAGATGCTTGAGATTTTTCCAAGCTTGTTGACAATTGTTGAGAATATAGTGACGTCTTCCTCCAAGTCCAAGAGAGTCTTAGCCTTTAGGATTCTAGCCGATCTCTCTGACAAGATTCTGGGAAGAGAAGATATAGTCTCAAGTGAAGTTGGTTCAACTCTAGCATCCCAGGTGATTTCATTTGTTTTAGATCAGATCTCTTTGCCAGTAAGGTTGGAGATGGATGGTCATCAGCCTGACTTGGATATGAAGCTTGAGTATAAAAGCTTAATTAACCTTTTAGTTAACCTGGTTGAAAATCATTCATATCTTCGTTGCTTGGTGCTAAACAAAATCTTCATATTTATAGATAACCTGATCAAAGAACCGGACAGAGTTGTAAGGATAGAGAAAACTGACTTGCCAAGTCCTGATGTCACAGAGTTTGTCAGAGGAAGCAAAACGTTTTTCAATTCAAAACTCATGCTCTACATATCCAAAGTTGTGGTTGTTTGTATACAAAACCTAGATGAAACTGATGCTGGAACAAGCCAAGTTTTTAGTGGGTTGAAGCGTCAGATAGAACGTGTACGCCAGTGCACCTCTTTTGATAACTATATCCATACGATCTACTGCCTCTTATTACACTTATGCGCCATCCATGGTTCCATGTGTGGTGAGAAACAGGAATTTATGAGTCTTGATAAAAACTTTACTCTTTCTTGTTTTAATTCCATTATTCAGCTTGATATCCTTGCTCTTGACTGTGCAAAGAAGATGTTGGGGGAAAAAAGTTATTGGTCATCTTATAAAGCTGGAAAACTTGCAGTCTATCAGGGAGCATGGTCTACGGCTGCTTTCATTTTTGAGCATATCCACACCACAGTTAAATCTACTGCCTGTTCCCTCTGGTTGAAATCCTTGGCTCAGTTCTCACACAGTGAAAAGAAGATTCAGTTGTTCTTCATACGCGACCAAGACCCTTCTATCCTAAACCATTCTACCGTTGAAGGAGACCCATTTGTCCCTTCCGAACCTAATGGAGGTAAAAGAGAAGGCATTTGCTGGAAAATCAACAAGTGTAACTACATTGAAAATCTTATCAGCGCGTGTAGTATTCTTTGCTCTGCAGAGGAAACACTTAGAGACTCTGGTTTGGGTCTATTGTTCGGTTTCCAAAGATGGTTTTTGTCCCTTAGAGCAAAGCTCCTGTCATCTGTAGTAGATATAATGAAGCTATTGAATACAATTTCACTTGTTCAATATAGCAGTAGCCCCTCAGGAGAAGGGGAGAGAACAGATCCAGTTTCAGGCTTGAGTTTTTTCCAAAGACTCAGTTCCTTGGTTGATTCTTTCAAAGAGGTCTCTTGCCGAATGAATAAATTAACTAGAGAATTTGATCTATTTGTAACATCTTTCATTGGCATGGACAGACAAAG
>JAGHKM010000296.1:0-13193 GCA_019097785.1 Fraxinus excelsior
TAAAAAAAAAAAAAAAAATTTGGTTTTTTTTTTTTTTTTTTCATTTCAGTGGGGGCGGCCGCCCCCGCTGGGCCCTTCGTGGGTCCGCCCCTGGTCATACTAATGACAACTGTATAACGTTAAATGATATATCACTTAAATACATGTCACATGAGTTATTTAACTGAAAATTGTAACTTAAGGGTTGTTTGATGGAGATTAAAATTGGATTCATTTAAATTTTGATAAAAGTTGATGGAATGTGTGGTTGAAAAATTTTGGGACCATAAAAATATGTGATTAATATTGATTGTTTGACTTTGATTTAAATTAAAATTTGATTTTAATCAATATCAAACATGACCTTATTAAAAGCAATTATTACAAAATAAGAATAAATGGTAATTTTGACTTTAAAAAGTTAGGGCATGTAATACTGGACCTTTTAAAAATTAAAGAGTAAATTTTTTATTACACTCTAATAGTGCTCTTTATTTGGCTCTTTCTTTTGCTTTCCTCTATAAATTTTTATTTATTTATTTATTATATTTTATTTAACATAATTTTTTAATATCTCGATGATCAATCAATTCAAATATAATTAGAATAATTAAGAAACAGAGTATTTAAATCTTAACTTCTTAAATCTAATTGTCACAAGGTAAAAATAGAGTGTGTTTAGCTCTCCTTAGTTCTTCAAATTTGGAGAGTCGAGTTTATTTTTAAGCATTGATCATCTAAATAGAGATCGTCCATTACTTAATAGTCTCTTAAAATGATCTCTTGAGGCTTATTTTTAAGCAGCAACTCTTTGAAATAGAGAACACTTTTAATTTAGAGAGTCTCTCGAAAATATTCGAAAAATTACAATGCAAAATGTAGTATCGATTCTTTTGCTTATTGCGTAACATATTGCAAAATTTATCGACACTCAATTGGAATTCCATTTCCACTCATCTGTATCACATGAATTGTAGATCATTGGGTTAGGTAATTTTTGTAATATCTCTGGATTATCTGAATCATCAAGTTTCATAATGAGGAAGTTGGAAGTGTGCCAAAAGCATAATAATGATATTAAAAAATTTGTATGACTTTCACCAATTAACTATTATTATTATTTGGTCCTTTTTTTAAATCCAAATTTGTGCTATATTACTTAGAAAAGAAAATAAGAGAAAAAGTATAATATACTGAATTTACAATTAAATCCTCAAAATTGTGTTTCAATCACAACATCAGGATTTAGTAAGGGTCCGTTTGATTGTAATAATGGAAAATGAGTGGAAAGAAAATGAATTCTAGAAAAAGTAAGGCCCTGTTCTCTTTGTCGTTTTCAAGCCGTTTTCTGTTTTTAATTTTTCAAAACAGTGAAAACGCGTTCTCTTTATTATTTTCGAAAATGAGTTTTTGAAAATGAAAAAAAAAAAAAACAACTGAAAACACAAAATGGGTAAAACATCGTTTTGGAAAATCTGAAAATAAAACAACACAAACTCACAAAACACGGGAAACGCATCTCCCTCTCCCTTCTCCAACAACCCAAAACCCACGACCCATCTCCCTCTCCCTCTCTCTTCTCCAACAACCCAAAACCGACGACCCAAAATCGACTTCCTCTCAGAAACCCACAACCCATAGAAAGTAGACCGTGTTGCAGTCAGACTGGGTTCTCTACGGCAGCTTCCTGGTAAATCAAGGTTTTGAGCTGGTTTTGCCGAATCGAATCGAAGGCTTCTCGACGGGCTGTCTGAATCAAGGTTTCGCATCTTCAAATCAAAGTTTTGATTGTTTGCTTGTGATAATCTTTGGTTATTTACTTGCTATTCCATGTCATAGTTGTTGGGTCCGATTTCGCCTCTGTTTTTGTATTTGTTTTGTGTGAAAATTGAGTCTATGCCTGATCTCTTTCTGGAAATTTTATTTGTTTAATTTGTGTAATTTATACAAATTTCATGCTTACAGTAGCTTGGATGAGTGGGATGCAATTTGTTTTGTTTGCCTGTGGTGATTGATTTTTCAATTATAGGGAACAATCCTTCTCGATCTTTGTAATTTTCTTGTACCCAAATCTTCAAGTTTCTTGCTTCTTTTATTAGGAAATGAATAGAATTTGGTGGTGGGTTGAATATTCAGTCTTCGGGTCCATCAAACACAAGTATGATTTCCATCACCACCCCTCCAATTATCCATCACCACCCCTCCAAGTTTCCTTTCATAGAAATAAGTTGTAATGGCTTTGCAGATTTCCTATTTCCATAATTTAAAGTGCATCATTCTGTCCATTTTTCGTTCTCTAGATAATTTGAATGATGGAGACTTGTATCTTTCAGTGAACACCATGTGCGTCTTCTTACCTTTCCTCTCTACAGGTTTGAGAAATGCTTGAGAATGTTATATGAGTTTGAGAATACTACAAAAGATAATGTGAATGTAGATAGAATAAAAGCTTCATTAGATAATGTTTGAGAATACTATAAAATGTTTGGATAGAGCTAAAATGGAAATGGAAGTAATTATTTAAGAATGAGGTCCTTGGCCATATTTTAGAGATCTGGTCAAATTCTCTTAGCACGGGAGAAACGATAGAGAATAATGATAAGAATTGATTATTTGATTTGTATAAATGGAAGTAGCTAAATTAGACAGGATTTTATCATTTAGAGGAGGTCACTTTAGTTGTTGTTAATTTAGTCAAAGTTGTTTGATGTTTGAACTCTTCACTTTATAAATAGGATCTAAGATTTTATTTGTAATTAGATTTTGATTAAGGATTGAATATTGATTATTTCTTCCCCAATTTGTTCTCTATTTTCTCCATTTCTTCTCCTTCTTACATTTCTTCTGTCTTTTCTACTTATTCTTGTGTTACATTCAGCGACATTAATATCGTATCTTGTCAACAGAATTGATATGCAACCTAAACACGATTAGTTTTGAGGTGGAGATTGTTACCTGTCATAAATCATAAATGAATTAATATATGTCCTATATATTAGATCTAATGGAAGGATTTTCTTACATATTCCAATACATAATGACATGTATGATATTTTGCACACGAGTCTCCAAAGAATTGTTAATTAAGTGTATTTGATTGATATAATTTTTCAACCAAAAAATTTTAAAATTTTGGATCTTTTTGTATTCGTTTGACTTTATTTTACATGAAAATTGTCCATTAAAGTGATAATTTTTTTTACAATTGGTTATAAAATTTATTTCCATTACCAAAAAGTAAAAACAAAAAACAAACAAAAATATTTCCTAGAAAATCATTTTTTCATCAAAATTTAGTGTTCGTTTAGATTTTTTTTTTTTTACGTGAAATTTGTCCATTAAAGTGATTTTTTTTTTTTTTTTTTTTTTTTTAACAATTGGTTATGAAATTTGTTTCCATTGAAAAAAAAAAAAAAAAAAACCTAGAACTTCCATTTCCTACCAAAAAGGTGGGAAAAACAATTCAAGCAAATCAAAGAAAATAGGCGCGTGAGGAGCCAATGTGGAAAACCAATGCCAAGAAAATTATTGCCTTCAAACACTACAAAACTTGAAAAATGAAAAACTAATTTCATTTTTCATGAAAAATATGGTGTATCAAACACAATCTAAGTGTGTTTTATACTTGGAATGGTTAATGATTAAACAATAAAAAGCGACAGAAGTAAGTCGTGTTGGGAACCTAATTGGTCATGCGCATCGGAAGTAAAGCAAATTTCGATTCCCAAACAGGATCTGCTTTGTATTTATATAGAAACTGTGATAAAAATAATACATTTGATGAATTCTGAAAACTCTTTTGCTGATTCACGAATTCCAATGATCACGATCTACAATCTAAGCTGTCCAATTGTCCAGCCTCCAATGGTGATCCACACAGAGAATAAGAATGACGGCTAGCGTTTTCTTTTCTCGTGCTAGCAAGAATAATGAATTATCCATTAGGTTTTTCAAACCCTAACAGTCTATTAATACAAGTCCAAACGGGCTGGCTCATCTCTTAACTTAACCCGGTCCAACATTTAATTAATCAAATTAATTAAATCCGGTCTATGAATTAATTAATCCAATTAATTAATTCGGGTCTATTAATAAGTAACCCAATTAATTAATTATCCAACATTTGTCAATTAATTAATTGGTAAATCTCATTCTTCTGATTCTCTTTTGTGTGTGACTCATTAGGTTCCCGATCACGATGTCTAACGACGTGAATTATTATTTTGATCTAATCAAAACTGATAAATTAAAATACCCATTTTAATTTATCATCAATTTACATTCGTTGTCCCAGATTGACATCTAGCAATGTGTCGGGCAATACATGTGACGGGAAATGTCACGTGGCATGACAAAACCAAACTTGTTCGTTTACCGTGAAACTATAATCCATTCGTCAATATGATCTGATCAATTACGAGATATGGATGTGTGTCAATCTCAATTATCGATCATATCTTTTATCCTATTGTTAAGTCAATGTAAGTCGAAAACTCTTTTTCGACTTATGAGTTCACCTTGGCCAAGGATTTCATTATCAACTTAACTGGATGAAATGTAGATCATAATCTCTTACTATCTAAGAGTGACGAATCATCTATTGATCATTCACAACTTTCATATGATTCTTGACATACCCGAACGATGTCGTATTAGCGACCCTTGACAGAGCAACATCCAACATCACCAAAGTATGACTGTCCTCATATAAGGCACTATGATGACCTCAAGTCAAATGACCAATTCTACTACCGAACGTTAGAGATTAACCACTGACACTCAGATAGTTATCCATGTGGAATCTCTCAGCGGGTCTCCAATGTTTTGTTCTATAACAAAACATTCACGTGTTCATTTAAGTGTCACCACACTTTAGCTTGTAAGATCAACTACTTACTTCATAAGTAAGAAATGCCACACGTGATGGTCTATCCATAATAACGATATTCATATCTCGTTATTACATACGACCACGGACGATTTAAGATTCAGTCATATGTAATTTATATCTCACAATCACAACTCCTTGTGATTAACAAATCATCAAGACTTGAATCTACGTATTCTATTATTTAATTAATTAGAATATTAATTCAATTAAATAATAGATCTTGCCATAAATATGCATCGATTATATATACATTAAAAGTGTTTATGTTCAAAGTTGATTGGACCTAGGGCATAACACTTACAAGTCGTATTTTTAAATCATAAAATAATAGCTTTAGAGTAAGATAAATTATATATTATTGAACAATATATAAAGAAAAGACGTTAAAAACGCCCATTCATTTTATAATTCAAAGCTATCATCTATCAGATGCTACGTACACCAGACATACTAGTAACTATCAAATAATATAAACAATAATTAAAAAATTATAATGTTATCAAATAATTGATGGATAATGTGTCTCCGTAACAGACAGTATTGTTTTGCCAATGACAGACGTTGTGTTAGGCAAGAGTGCCTCTTTTTTTTTTGGGAATAAATTATAATTTATTTAAATTAAATACAGTTAAGAATGAATGAAAAATAAGTAAGTAGTACTTGTGTGTGTCCATAAAATGTGATGTTAAAATTTAGATTGTATTTTAATAAAAAAAATGAAGATTACGAATGCTGTATAAACTTCACAATAAAGAAGACTATCTTTTGATGCAAAAAAACATTTAGGGTCCGTTTGATACGGTTTATTTTCCATGAAAAATGGAAAATATTTTCCATTTTCCAACTTTTGTAGTGTTTGATTGACAAAATTTTCCCGGAAAAATATTTTCCAACTTTTCAAATTTTCCACCTTTTTGAGGAAAATAAATTCTTGATGTTTTGGTGAGAAAATATTTTCCAACTTTTCAATTTTTTTTTTTTTGGTTTTTGCAATTGGAAAAAATTCTAGACACAATGGTAAAAAAAAATTCACTTTTATTGACAATTTCCATGCAAAACAAAGTCAAACGAATGATATTCGGTATGTTTTTTTTTTCAAAATTTTTTTTTTGGTAATTGGAACAAATTCTAGACCCAATGGTAGAAAACATTATCACTTTAATGGACAATTTCTATAAAAAACGAAATCAAACGAATATCAAACTTTCAATATTTTCCATGGAAAATTATACCAATCAAACACAATTAATTACAATTCCCAGCAAAATAATTTCTAAGAAAATCTTTTCCCTGTAAAATATTTTCTTTCTACCCATTTTCCACCTTTCTATCAAACGGACCCTTAATAAAACATCACAAGCTTCTAGTATTAAATTTGAACGAATTATAAAAAGTTATACATAGCGTATGCGAAGTGATAGATAATTTAATAAATTAGGGTTGCTGAACTTTAATTTCTAAACTTCTTTTGAAACTTTAAAATTTCTTTCATTTCTTTTTTTTTTTTAAATTTCATACAAAAATTTATCAGTTAAGAAATTTCAAAACATATATAATGTCCAATCTTCTTTTTCCCTATATAAATGATTGTGTTATATTGTCCATAGCCATGTCAACGAGCCGAGTCGAGCCGAAAAAAAAAAAAAAAAGCTCGGGAGGTCTCGGTTCTAGCTTTTTTGGGACCGAGCCGTGCCGAACAAAGCCCAGCCAAAAAAATGAGGCTCAGCCAGAACTTCATTTTGGCCCGAGCCTTAGCAGGCTCGGATTTTTTAATTTTTTAATGTCAAATCTACATTTTTAAAAAAATTAAAATTTATACGGTTTATATGTACTATAAATGAAATAAAAAAGCTCGGACTCGACTCGAACTTTTTTGTGTCGAGCTTTTTTGGGCCTGAGTCGAGTCGAGTAAAGCTCGGCCAAAAAAATGAGGATCGACTCGAACTTTTTTCGAGTCAAGCCCGACCCGACGAGCTTTTTTGCCATCCCAAATTGTCCATGGTGGACAACATATCCCATCAATTTTTTGATGAGTCTGGACAGCATAGAAAAAGATTTATTGGGGACAGGGGGTGACAGATTTAAAGAAGAAGGAGACATTGCATGTGGTAACATTCTTAAAGTCTCAGATCGTACAATTTAGTCCATAATTCCATATTTTGGTCATTCTTTAAGTCCTCATGTATTTGCAGTGTAGGTCATTAAACCTCCAAATTTGATATATTGGTTACTCAATTCCAAATTTATCCCACTTTTATCCTTATTGATCAAGTTTTGTTCCTTTTCATTTGTTCTCGTTAAATACCGAGTTTTATT
Source organism: Fraxinus excelsior (assembly GCA_019097785.1). Taxonomy (NCBI): domain Eukaryota; kingdom Viridiplantae; phylum Streptophyta; class Magnoliopsida; order Lamiales; family Oleaceae; genus Fraxinus; species Fraxinus excelsior. The sequence goes on from JAGHKM010000296.1 coordinate 7,187, forward strand.
CTAAAATAATCAATAAACAAGCATAATTAAGTATCAAATTCATAATAATACTTTCAAAAACTATTTTTGATGGTCAAGATTATCGCCATTAGAGAAGGCAAGGCATCTACTTCCAGTTGCTTCCTTTTCTTATTTTTGGACCTTCTCACATTAGTGGCGGCGAGCTCTGCAGTATAAGCTTTACTAGAATCTTTACCCGATATCACTTACACAAAGAGAAGGGTAAGCTGTTGTTTGTTTTACATTGTTTGTCAAAAAAAAAAAATTTAATTTTTGTACTCTTTTTTCAAACCTTTGAATGCATTGTCGGAGAAAAAAGTCAAATAAAATGGCTGATTTTATTGACAACGATAGGAAAATCTCTTGAAAATAGGTAAAAATTGAAAACAAACAAGTTGGAAGTAGATAAAATAAAGAAACTATGTGCAAAGGAGAATAGATAAGTGTAAAACTTACAAGGCAATTGATTCCCAATGTAATCTGTGCCCAATGCAAAGGAGAATTATGGCAAGCATAACAATATCATATATCTTATACGACATATTCTCATCTCATACATTAAAAGTATATAAATCACGTAAATTCACATAAAGCATGCAATTATAATTTAAACTAATTAATGGTGGCGAGTCTACCTCAATATCTCGAGTTTCGTGAAAATGGTGCGAGAAGTAACTTCAATCTCCTAATTGTCCGTATGTTTCGTCTAGCCAAAATAGAAAATAAGTTTGAATTAGTACTTTGAAATTTTAAAGTTTTAAAGTGTTGAAATTAAGTTTAAGGGCTTAATTGAAAATTATTGAAATTGTAATAAATGGCTTAAAATGATAAAATAAAGTTTAGGGGCTAAATTGAAAATTTATTAAATCTGAAAATAAAAGTTTAAGGGCTAAAATAGTAATTTTTGAAAGTTGGGGACTAAACTGTAAATATAATAAAGCTGAAAATAAAAGCTAAAAGCTGAAATAATAACTTTTATAAGTTTAGGGACTAAACTGTAAATATAATAAAGCTGAAAATAAAACTAAATGGCTGAAATAATAACTTATATAAACTAGGGGCTAAATTAAATAACTTTTAAACTGAAAATGAGAAATTTAAGGGCTGAAATTAAAACACTTAAACTTAAGGGCTAAAATAAATCAATTTAAAAAATTTGGGGCTTAAATGACAATTTCTAAAATTAAAATAAATAAATATATACTAACTAAACCAAAATAATAAAAAAAAAAAACAAAATAAAATCATCCTCTCTCTCTCTCTCGTTTCAGAGAGGAGAGGCGACGGGAGGGAGGGCTTCCTCCCTCCTCCTTTCCACCGCCGGCAAGCGGTGGCAGCGCCACCATCGTGGTGGCGCCGATAAGGGTGGGGGTGTCTTATGCGCAAAAAGGTGAAAACGAGGCGGAGGGCTCGATTCTTCATTCGGGTTCGACTAACACGAGGTAAGGGTGTGGGTTTTTTGATTGTTTTCTAGGTTTGGGGTTTCTTTGGTGGTGGTTTGGGTCGATTTGTGGTGATGTTTTTGGGTTTTGGTTTCGCGACTGTGGGATAGTGGAGCTCCGGTTGGGGGCTTGATTTTGGTGGCTCGGTAGTGGAGGTGCAGTGAGCTTGGGGGACTGCAATGGTGTGTTTGGTGGTTGTTTGGGTGGCTGCAGCTTGGATTGTGTTCTTGGGTGCAGTGGCTGCTTGATGGTGAGTTGGGCGACTGTTGGTTTGGGGCGTTTTGGGTTCGGTTCTATGAATGTGGGGTAGTGACTGGTGGTGTCTTGCTGTGTGGTTGGTCTCGGTTTGGAGGTGTTGCAGTGGGGGTTGGTGGATGACTGCTTGCAATGGTGGCTGGAGTTTGTGGGTTGGAGCTAATTTGGTGGTGTTGGAGTGACTGTGGAGGTGGACTTGCAGTGACTAATGGTGCATGGTGGAATGGCTATGGAGTTCGAATGGTTTGTCTTGCAGTGAGTGAGGCTGGTGTGGTGTTGGTTGTTCTTGGTTTTGAGCTGAGGGCAGTGAGTTGATAGAGGTGGTGTTTGCAGTGGAGGTTGGTGGTGGTAGGTTGGGCAGTGTGCTTGGTGGTTTGATGGTTTAGTGGTGAAGAATGGTGGACTGCATTGTCTTGTGAATTCACTGTTGATGCTAGAAATGGATTTTCTAGCATCAATGGTGTCTCACATTGGAAATAGAGAGAGTTGGAGAGATGGACAAATTCTTACCAAATGGATATTGTGTGAGTGTGAGTGGAGTGGGGTATGAATAGTGATAATTAGGGCACAAAACCCTAGGCGGGTAATTGAGCCAAAAAGTTGGGCTTTAGGGTTTTCTAATTGGGCTAAAATAAATAAATTTCGATTTTGGGCTCATTTAATTGGACTTAAATGAATTGGGCTAAATGAATTAAAATTTAAGGTGTTGGACTTATATAATTGGACTTGAAATTAATAAAAATTGGATTTAAATAAAATAAATCGAAATTGATAATAAAATTATTATTCGGGATTGGATTCGATCGAATAGATTTGAATTCAATTTTATAACGGCTAGACGAACGCGCTTCTCTAGAAAATTAGGGTTAACGTTTTAGCGACACGTTTTTCGAGAAAACTAATTTATATAAATTAAAAGTTCGCGGTCGCTACATGAGATCTATTGAAATGATCGATCGGAGAACTCCCCATTGAGTGGGGAAAGGGAAGTCACCCTAGACCGAGCAAACCAAGAAAAAATGGCCTTCCCAGCCACAATAGGAGGAGGGACAAAAGGGTATTTTTAAATTTTCATGAGCACAACAACCTTGATTGTGATGGGGGAAAATAATGTAACAACCATAACCTCAATTGCGATGGGAGAAAATGATGGTTTTTGACATAGTCGAAAAAAATTCTTTGTTTTGTGTAAGGGGTTAATATGTTTGTACATGGACTGTTGACTCGAAAATTTACAGGTGCTGAGATGACAACACTTGTATGACTGTCATTTTTTTTACCAATTGTCAATGAAAACCTGTCAAGTGTTTTTCTATATAGAATCATGTCAAACTGCCATATACACACAGCAGAACTCTTGTGTGTGACATGTAGTCTAACGTAACATCTTTTTTCCACATGTCATTGATGGACATACTAATGAGTGTTCTACATTCATGATATTTATCTCACTAAATGCGTTATTTTGTTATCCTTGAGAGAATTTTAGGACGTTTTAATGTGTGTTTTGATGTTGTGATATAGATTGGTGAAATTGAAGGAAATAAACAAAACTTGACAAATTGGAGAAATGAGATAAATTGTAAGAGATCCAAAGTTCGAGGTTTAAGGTGCAAACACTCCGAAGTTGTGTCGGACCTCACAATGAAGATTTGAGAGTGTTTGGAGTCAATTGAATGAAGAAAGAAGTCAAATAGATCAAATATAGTCAAAGTATGATCACACATCAATTTCCAACTGAAAAAGTTACGCTCCAAATTTGTAGTTTCATATTGAGACTCATTTTGACATAGCAAACGTTTGAATTGGAAAATTACATCTGAAGAACAGTTGTAGCCATTTGAATCAGCTTTCCAAATCATCTTGAATAACCGAATCGGACATCAGAAGCAAAAGTTATGATAAAACTATTGAAGGACATGCAGTGCTGTTTTCATCGAAGACGGGCGCCACAGTGCCGGTTTGGGTGTCATGGCGCCCACTATGCTGAAATGGACAGAGACATGGGCGCCGCATCCCGAGAAACACCAAAAAACCTATTTTCATATTATTTTTGGCCCAGCCCAACTCTAATCTGTCTTGCAATTTGGGGGAACTATAAATACACATTTTGAAGACCTAAAAAGGAGACTTTGGACGGCTAGAAGAGGCAAGAAGGCTGAAGGCAAAAACTTGAAGAAATCAACTGAGGAAGGGATGATTGACATGATTAGGATAAGAAATCAAGCGGCAACGAATAGCTTTGCCGAACCATAGTCTTCTTATCCATGTTTTTCATGTTTAATTCCATGTTGCCAATCGTATCCATTATGAACTAAAATCTTATATCTAGGGTTTGATGTAGCCAACTGGAAATTATGGGTTGATGATTTTATGATTTTTTTTTATTTGATTTTCTCGCATATATTTAATTGTGTCATGATTTTAATGCTTTCAATTACCTGATCAATAATTGAATGAATAGATGCTAGTCAATTTCGACACTCGAGAGAGGAGAATTTAGGCACGATCATAGGATTGACACGACGTAGGTTTTTACATTTTGAGAAAATGTAATAAATCTATGAGGCTTACTTCACAAAAGAATCGAGACTTGATAAATTCTAGGGTTTAATTCGGAATAGAGATATTGAGATTGAATTCTATGATTAATTTCTAGTCGGCACTCGAGAGAGGGGAGAGAAATACTATAGGATTCTTACTTTTAAATATGAGAAAATTAATTAGAATAATTGGAAATCGTTGAATCATAATTGAAGGTTAAGTGAAATTACTCCCTAATCTTTCTTAACATGATGATTTGTATTCCTCAATTTTGTCTCAACCAATCTCATTATTTTAATTTAAGACCATTCATTCAACCATTTATCAATTGTCTAGATAAAATAGAAGCTACATAATTATAGTACTTGGTGGAAATTAAATTACAATCTCTGTGGGTTCGACATCCTAACTTTCATATTATATTACAAAACTTGACACCGTACACTTGCAGCATAAATTCACGTTATAGAAAACGCATGACAAGTTTTTTGCGCCGTTGCCGGGGATTGCTTAATTTGATTTTTACTAATATTATTACCAAGTAGCTTTTATTTTAATTTAGATTTTCTTTTATTTTATTTCATTTTTTCTTTTATTTTGATTAATTTTTAGCTACCCATCTTGATCTCTTTGATATTTTTTCAGGTACTATTCAATAGTATATGTATAATTCTAATATTGGCAAGAGAGCGCAACACTTGCAATAAGTACTCTCAACATGGATAAAAACGACGTGCTTGTAGAAGACATCTTTTGTCAGTTTTGCTATGAGATGCATTATACTGAACATTGTTTGCATCCACGCACCGACTCCTGTGCGGTAAAGCTTCTAAGGTTCATACAATATTTAAAATGTCGAAAACAAGCAATTGACAAATCTGATGAAGACTACATGCCTTTGGGAGATTATGTATCTATCGATTGGGATGATGACATCGAACTTGTGGGAAATGGTCCTCCTCTATTGAACGAGAGGGTAATTGCAAAGTATTATAATAAACTTGTCAAGTTGGAAGAGCGCGACATATGTACTGGAGTGAACTTAAAAGGTAGAAATACAATCCACTTGAAAAAGTTGAAAAGAAAGACTTCTCATTGCCCGTGGATCCAGAATGTGGATCATTCAGTCAATTCGAAGAAATTTCAATGATCGTAGAGGAGCTTGAAGTGAATGACAACTTGATCACAAAAGAACCGAATGAAGAAGTAGAAATCAATGAAGATGAAATCAATGTACATTCGTCCAAATTCATTGATTGTATAGAAATTGATTTTGTGATTAAGCCCGATGAGGAAGTTGAAGTCTACATTGTTGAGTTTGTATTGGATGGCATGGAAAAATCCTACTACATTGAAAATGACAATGTTGAAGTTTGGAAAAATAATGAAGAGTGGCACAAAATCAAAAGAAGCAAAATGAGCAAGGCATCAAAAGCTTTCTTCAAAGTTCCATGATGCAACTGTCAAAGTCAAGCTAATGACGTTAAAGAAGCGCTTCTTGGGAGGCAACCCAAGTTTCTTCATTTTTAGTTATTTATTTATTAATTGTTCATTTTTTTTAGTTATAGGATAGTTGAGTTTATTTTACAATTTATTTAGGAATCATCACCCATGTCCCATCTTCCCTTAGGTCTCAAAATGATTAAGTTGGTCATTAGATGTTCGAGTTAAGTAACACTTGTTCCATGTTTTTAACATCTAAAATATGATTTTTTTTCAGGAACATGACGTTGCGAAACATTCAAACCAACATTGACATGGAGAAA
>JAGHKM010000297.1:0-13169 GCA_019097785.1 Fraxinus excelsior
ATCACAATTTTCGCGACAAATTTTAAAAATTTGTCGCGTTAAGTCACTTATTGTGACAACTTTTTGTATGTCGCAAAAAATCTTGTCGCAAAATCACAGTTTTGTTGTAGTGTCAGCACTTGACCTTGCTACAACATTTTGTTTTTTTGCTTTTCCAAGTGACCAAGTTACCACCTACAAAGGTACAGAAGCCTGTGGTTGATTTTCTATCGCAGCTCCCGGCCGAATCTGCATCAGAAAAACCATTTACAGTATTAGAATTATTTTTTCGCATCCAAATTCCTTGACCTGGAGTGCCTTTAAGATATCTTAGTATCCTATCAATTGCACTCAGGTGACTGGTACGTGGAGCATGCATAAATTGACTTACAACACTTACTGCAAATGCAATATCAGGTCTGGTAACCGTAAGATAGATTAGTTTTCCTACCAACCTTTGATATTGTCCTATGTCAGGTAGTAAGTCACCATTTTCTGTTCCAAGTTTAACATTGGTTTCCATTGGGGTACCGGCTGGTTTAACTCCTAGTTTACCAGTTTCTTTTAACAAGTCAATAACATATTTTCTTTGGGATAGAAATAGGCCTTTGCTGGAATGAGCTATTTCTATTCCGAGGAAATATGAGAGTTTTCCAAGATCCTTGATATCAAATTCATCTTTTAAGTGTTGTTTGACCTTTTTAATTTCTTCATTATCATTTCCAGTGATGATGATATCGTCAACATAGACAAGAATAATAGTAATGGATTTTTGTAAGTGTTTGACAAACATAGATGAATCGGCTGAGCTTTTGACAAAATCATTTTTCAAAAGGGAGAAACTTAGCTTAGCATACCATGCTCTTGGAGATTGTTTTAGGCCGTAGATAGACTTTTTTAGCTTACAGACTAGTGATGAATTTGAAGTAATTTTATGGCCTGGAGGAAGAGTCATGTAGACTTCTTCTTCCAAAATACCTTGAAGGAAAGCATTTTTAACGTCCATTTGAAACAGATTCCATCCTAAGTTGGTGGCTACGGATAATAAAATTCTAACGGTGCTCATTTTTGCTACTGGTGCAAAGGTTTCTTGGTAGTCAATGCCGTAGGTTTGGGTAAAACCTTTGGCAACTAACCTCGCCTTATATCTTTCAATCGTGCCATCACTATTGTATTTGATTTTATAAACCCATCTACAGCCTACAGGTTTTTACCCCTCGGTAAGTAGACAATATCCCACATGTCATTTTTTTCTAAAGCTTGAAGTTCTTCCTTCATAGCCTTACGCCAGATAGGATCCTGGGTGGCTTCATTAAAGTTGGTTGGTTCAACCTGTTTGGATATGTTACCCAAATAGGCCCGATATTCAGGAGAAATCTTTTTATAGGAAATAAATTGTTGAATAGGATACATTACCTGATGGGATACATTTGGATACATCACCTGATGGGATACATAATCCCTTAATCTGGCAGGAGGTCGAATTTGTCGAGTGGATCTTCTCAAGCCAATTTCTTCTTGAACTGTTTCCTCATTTGGTTCATTTTCTTCATCTTCTTCTCCCCCTGAAGAAATTGCATCTATGGTACCAACTTGTTCTTCCTCCGCACGTCCAACCTGTTCTACATTTATTTCTTCCGGGAAAACAAAATTTATTGGAGGTAACATAATTGGTTTACCTTGAGCATTTTCTTGTTCGTATGTTAGATAGTAGGGTTTGTCTTCAAAAAAGGAAACGTCTCTTGAGAAGTACAGTTTATGAGTTTTGGGATCATAACACTTATATCCCTTTTTTTCGGAAGAATATCCTAAGAAAATGGTTTTAACAGAGTTTTTATCAAATTTGTCATGTCTTTTTATGTGTACAAAACATGTACAACCGAAGACACGTATATGATCAAGATCAATTTTCCGACCCTTCAGAATTTCTAAAGGACTCATATTTTTTAGCCTTGCACTCGGTAGTCTATTTATAAGGTAGGTGGCTGTTAGCACGGCATCAGACTAATAGGATTTTGGAACGTTACTTTGGAAGAGGAGTGACCTAGTAACTTCAAGTAAATGACGATTTTTCCTTTCGGAGACTCCGTTCTGTTCAGATGTGTTAATACATGTAGTTTGATGTAGAATTCCTTTCAATTTGAAGAATTCCGAGAAATTTTTGTTTACATATTCTGTCCCATTATCAGATCTAAAGGTCTTGATTTTTGCATCATATTGATTTTCAACAAAATTAAAAAAGTCTTGAAAACATGTGTAAACCTCATTTTTTCCTTTTAAAAGGTAAAGCCAAGTAGTACGAGAAAAATCATCGATAAATGTAACAAAATACTTAAAGTGGTTATAAGAATCCACAGGCGCCGGGCCCCACACATCAGAATGTATTAAGTCAAAGCATTTTTTCAATACATGAGTAGATAAGGAAAAAGGCAACCTAGTTTGTTTAGAAAACTTGCAAATATCACAATTACTAAAGTTAAGACTACAACAAAATAGTTTATTTAGAACTTGATCAGATGGATGGCCAAATCTCCAATGCAGCAACTTGTCATGATAGGTAGAATTGACCGACACATGACATCTATTGGAATTTTCTTCAAGGTAATAAAGTCCATTTTTTAAAAAACCCTCACCAATCTTCGTTCCTGATTCTCGATCCTGAAAGGTTACTCTATTTGGTGAGAATATAACATTACAATTTAAATCTTGAGTTATTTTACTTACAGATAGTAGATTTGAATTAAATCCCGGTAAGTATAAAATATTTTTCACGTTTTTTGAAAAGAATTTTGCTGTTCCTAAACCACAAATTTGGGCTTTATTTCCATTCGCAACAGTCACATGTTGAGGCTCTTTAATCTGTGTAATATTTTGTATTTTACTCGTGTCCCATGTCATATGGTCGGTAGCACCAGAGTCAATGATCCATTTATCCGTATTTTGACAGAAATTAGCAATTTTAGACATATTGGAAATATTTAAATCGGGATTGGAAAGTACAAAACCTGGAGTAGTTTGTTGTTGTAACAAACCATTCAGTTGGGCCAGTAGTTGTGTCAATTGGGCCGTTGGTGCTCCAGAGGGCCCACTTCCTTCATTTAAATTAGATTGGGCTATTTCTTGCCCAAATCCAATGGCCCCAAGTCCAGCTAATCCACCAGGTCCATTAAGCCCAAGTCCAGTGTGTCCAGCAGGTCCAGTGTGTCCAGCAGGTCCAGGCCCAGTTTTAGGCCCAATTCCGGATCCATTAAGCCCTATTTCATGTCCATGCCCCATTCCAGGTCCATCCCTTTCATTAGGGTTCCCTTCGACCCCTCTGTTCGTCCCTCCAAACCCTCCAAATCGCCTTTCCCTTCGAGCACCATTCCAGTTCCCTCTCTCCCCTTTGCTTCTCGCCGGCCGGAAATGAGGATGAAGGATCCAACAGCCTTCTTGGTTGTGTCCTGCACGTTTGCAGTGATCGCACCAGTCGGCTGTTGTGTTCCCCTTCGTTCTGGCCGTGTCTCTAAAATTGGGGTTTGTGTAATGGGTTTTGAAGGCTCGATTGTTCTCAGAGTTTTCAGATTGTTGTGGGTTCATGAGGTTTCTTCGAGATTCCTCTTGCTCAATTGTTGCTACTACATCATCGAAACTTGGCATTTCGGCTGATCTGCCTCTGTTGGGTTCTGTGGGTCTATAGGCTTGGGTTTTTCTTTGGTGCTTGAAACGAACTGCAACTTCCCTTTGCCACTGAGACCGATCGTTACTGATCTGGACCAGGGTATATAGTTTTTGTTGCCATTGAGAACTATGCTTGTGATTTTGGTGTTGTCTGTGTGTTGGGACATGGTTTGAATGTGAAAAAGAACTTTCTTGGGTCTTTGATTTTACAGGCTTAAAACCTGCTCTGATACCATGTTGAATTTGATGGAATTGAATGTAAAAATGATGAACACTTGAATGTTATTGCATGAGTTCTGATTTACAGTGAATGAACTGTGTTGACTTATATAAGATAATAAGCAACGGTTGCCTATGCTATTCTACTGTTCTGTTGATTGTCTGCTGATCCTATTTACTGCTTTATACAAATGAGGATAAAAGTAGAGTTGGCTTTATTTCTGGCTGCTCCTTTTCTCCCATAATAGGCCTATGATGAATGACCCTTCTGAGGCTATCTGATGGACAGAAACTGTATGTTGACCTGATGCCTTTAATGCCAATGATGAACTAAGTGTCTGAGGCAATAGTTCATTCCTAACTAGCTTAGTTTCTCAACAGTTTGCCAATTAAGTTTTTTCAATTTTTAAATCTTTAACCTTCGATTTGGGTGAAAATGTGCGATTGGTCAACCATTTTCACTCAAATGAAAATTTGATGAGAAATACTTCAAGTTGTAATGTTTAGAGACAATTGGCAGTTGGGACATGTTAGATGACACCCCTAAAATTATTAGTCACCCAAATTATATCCATGAGCTTTGCTATAGGTACCCGGACGGGTTACCTGGCTCCATGGCTCTCCTCATAATAGGGGGGCAGAATTATTATATTCATAGGTGGGCCCCTCACTTATGTGAGGAGCGGGTAATCGGGCGTGTAAACGCTAGGGTACCTTTAGCATTTTTCTTATATTCATTGGCTGGCATCATTAGACAATTGTTTATATCTATTTTTTGTTCTAAATTTCACAATTTTTTAACCTTTCTGGTCTTTAATTTCTCCTCTTAAGTTAAACAAAAAATGAAAAATGGGTAACAAAAATATCTAAGAGTCCATTTGTCATGTCTTTTACTTTTATTTTTGCTTCATATAGAAGAGTTCCTGGAAGAATATACTTAAATTTTTGTTTGAAAATTATTTTTTAAATGCAGTTTTTATTTCAAAAGCGTTTTTATAAAAAGTCACATTAAACAAATTTCCTCTAAAAGTTTTTCTAAATTGAAAGAAACACTTTCATAAAATTAGTCAAAATGGTCCAAAAGCTATTTTTGAGTCTCAAAAAGTTCATTTTGACTTTTTAAAAACAATGTCAGACGGCCACTAAATAATAGTTAATATTATTATCTGATTGTACATTCTTAAAATCCATCGGATAGACAAGAATTCTTCCTATTTTTTGATTTTTTTGCCACTTTGAATTTGTTGGTGCTACGAATTATTTGAGATTCATGAATAGTTTATTAAAAAGTGTCACTTCATCTCTTACATACAATTTTGTAAAATATATGGCACAAAAATATTTGACCTAACTATTGCATGAAAAGTTGTAATGCTAAAAGTGTAATTTTATTAATTAATGAAAATATAATAAGATTACTTAACGTTTACGCTCCCAAAAGGCCACTTTGCACATGTTTACTTTGGCCTACAAGAATTGCGGAGAAATTTGGAGGCGGCTCACAACACGACTTTTGTTTATACTAGTGGAGGCACGTGCGATGCACGTGCACGCGTTTTTCTCCCTGTGCATATTAGCGTTGGGACTACATATGTACTCTACAATAAATAGATGAAAGTGAAGTCATTAATGACATGTAAGTGAAAGAAATTCCTGTTTCAAAATGACATACTCAAAACTGAATTGCAAAGGCTAAAGAAGAAATTTCTAGTAGAAAGAAACAAAATAATATCATTAATGACAATGAAAGAAATTCCTGTTTGAAAATGACATGTAAAACTGAAATGTAAAGGCGAAAGAAACTGAATTATGAACATGGTAAATAGATTTCTTTCTTGTAGCAATATTCCTCTGCCATTGATCATAAAGCTGGAACCAAGAACATGGTACCCAATGCACTTAGTTGGGTAGTCCATATATTACTTCTAAGGCCTCGTAGGCTTCAGTTTTATAAGTAGAGATTACTCCAATTAAGGATTGACAAGAAAAGATTAAGAGAAGAACATAAAAGTGATGGAATTTTCATGCACTTGTGAATTTGATGTCACAAGAGTACAGTTTCAATTGAGCTGTATCAACATCCTCCTTGTTCGCTTTGAACCTATTGACCCTTGTTTGAAGAATTTGGCAATTCTCTGCCACTGACTTCCCACCTGCAACAGAATGACAATACCCACGTATTTCAAAACAGCACAAAACTTAGTGTTCAACAACAACAGAAGCACACAACTCTGAATGATTTCTACAAAACCCCAATAACAGAAAGCATCTAATTATAACTAAAATCAACACTTGCAAACCCATTATCTAACAAAAGTCAAGGAAGCTTTGAAATGCATTTATACAATTAATTGGAATTGAAATGTAAAGGCTAAAGAAAAAACTGCTAGTAGAAAGAAATAAAATAATAAACATACTTCAATAGAACTCACAAAATATACTTGTTACACAATGAGTATTTTCCTGTCAATCATTTAGCTCCTTGAGCAGTTAACATAATTATAAAACATACAGGAATGAGGAGTGGGGTCCAAAACAAAATACAACTTCCCATTTTGAAATTCTCAAAGTGTAACATAGCAAGTGTTCCATTGGAAGCTATAGCCAAAAAAAGCTTTATTTATTATGGTTCAAACTTCATCACAGGAGCTTTTTCAGGGCAGCTGCAGCTGCTTCTTTATCTCCCACTATTTTTTCTGCTTTCTTGTTCGCTGTTTTGGGTTGTTCATCTGGGTTTTGGAATAAAGATCGCTTAGCAGGCGGAGACTGAGGCAACAGAATTTTGTCGGAAGGTGTTGAGCCTTCAATATTGACTTTATCCTTTCCTTTGTTGCCAGACATCATTTCTGGAGGAGCAGATGTTTCGGTTGGATCGAGCATGAATATTATTTCGTACTTGAACTCTGAAGAAGCAGTGCATTTTGTTGAGGGTGAGCCAGCAGCCATTGGAAGTGCCTTGATGTAAAATATATGTTCATCCTCAATATCTATGCGAATGTCCTCATCATTACATAGGATAGTGTCCTACAAACATGAGAGAATTGATTAGCAACAAAATGGTAATGAACATATATTGTAGCAGAAGGAAAATGATAAAGTTGAATAGAATTAGTACATTGGCATGCTTTTTCATGAGTACATTTGCAGGACAACTCAAGATTTTCTCAGCACATTCACCCATGACTGAAGCTTTTAGATTTCCTGTTGAATCTTCCAAGATTACATCAGCTCTGGCTCTGTAGCATACATAGATGTTAGCAAAACTGGAAATTTATGGCAGAAGAAAATGATATGATAAGAACACTGCTTTCGACTTTGAATTGAATAAAGGAAATGAAGTGTGTGTACCTTGGAGATGCAATTGAGTTGCTAGATTTGCAAAATCTACAGGAGTAGATTTCTCCTGCTTTGTTGGCGTTGGAAACTCTGTTGCAGTTGTTGCATGATAGGTACCAGAAGCTTGTGTTCTTAGACTGAACGTGTGCCTTTGCTTTTACCCAGAAATATTTGTTCTTTGAAAGTACACGAAGGAAAGTTTAGTGAAGCTATGTGATGATATTGATGTGAAAAAAATAACGAAATGAATTTGTAACAAAATAATGAAAACATTACTTTGAGAACCGAAGATTGGATTTCCAGAATCTGAGTAAATTTGTTTGCAGCTGGAGGTGACAACTTTGTAGGACTTAACAAAAGATAGGATTTCATTGAAGTGATTTCATTTAATCTCCCACTATTGTTGAGAGCCCTTTACGACAAAAATTATAAGTAAGAGATAAGAGTAAGTACTACAGTCTATTTTAGGGAATAGTTAGCTTGTGTGGACTATTTTGTAACATAAACTAACTGTGATGTTTGCTTAGCATAACGTGGCATGGGATAAGATAAGATAGCAAAATAAAACTAACCTCATATATGAATGTCATTTACAGGATGTGTAAGTTAAAGGTAAGCAAAATATAACTAATATGACATATGAATGTCATTTACAGGATGTGCAAGTTAATGTTCAACATTGGAAGTTACTAATGCAATATAAAATACTGTATAGCTAAAGAAAGTGTAATATTGGAGACATGTTTTATTACAGGAAGTTCATAAAAATAATACAGATGAAGTAAATTGGATTACTGACCATAATTTCATCTCATCCACTTCCTTAAATTTATGATCAATGAAGAAACAGCTGTGTGGTCTTGTGGATAGTGTCAGCCCTAAAAAAAAAAATCATACATTAGTAAGTATTTTATATAGCAAAAAGATGGTAAGGTATTGGCAGCCATGTTCATTTGCAGGTATTTAAGTATTATGATAAAATTAAAGGTGAACTAAAGGACAAATTTATTTGCACTGAGAAAGCATTAATATAATTACCGTTGAATGAAGATACTTTCAAGTGGAGTCCTATGAGAACTGGTTTCTTAGATATATTCTGTGCAATTGTAGAGCACTCCACTTCAACAAAGGCATCCCACATTGTAAGTAGAATAGTTTGGAAGCTGAAAGTTTGAAGGAATAATTACTACATAATATTGTTTTGTGTGAAATATGATGTGTAAACAAATGAATAAAGAGGATGTTATTAACTCCTTGTCAATTAGTACAACTTCCTGCACATATGTTTCTGAACCATCTCTTGTGTGGATTAGACGTTTAGGGCGCAAGTCTATGGCGACTGCAAACACATCTGTAATAATAATAAAAATAAATATAAATATGTTAAGTAGGTATTCATGTTTTGTTAGGGAAAGCATGACTTGTACATGTAATAAAAGAAATTTGGCAGCATTAAAAAAGAAAAAGAGTAAGTAAACTGTACTTAAATCTTTGTCTGTATCCATCACAGTTTCAAATTCCTTAAACGGGGTGAACTCGAAAGTGGAGAATAGTTGTACGCTGTGATCTTCATTTGTTTCTTCCACTCGAGTAGTACCTGAAATGGTCCACTGAATGTCTCCATATGCATTTTTGTACCCTACTTTTGTATGTTTCACAGATGCATTTGAGATGATGTAGGTTTTTCCAATTTTCAGATCTTCTTTGAAGGCTGCAATATTGTTGTCCCATAGGGTAGCCTGCACCTTGTTACCCTACAGTAAATGATTTGTGAGTGAGTTTTCTTTATTTCTGAAATCAGGTAGATAAGTATATTAACTCTAATAATCTAAAAATTACAGATTTGGTCTAAGTTCACTTCTCAATATGTATGCATCATAGTAACAGATGTTGTGATGTAAAGTTGAAAGCGATGTTGTTAGTATAAAAAATAATAAATTCATCACCAAATGACAATTTGCACTAAAACTTACTTTTTCATCCATGAGGATCAGGTGTTGGTATCTAGTCTGGCCATTTTGTGATAATTTTGGAGGTGCTTTTTCAGCAACCACAACTTTCGACGTCCAATTTCTTTGGCCGGGGCTAATGTCAGTGATGAGACTGATATTTTGATTCATGATGTTACTGTGTATTATTTGGGTAGAAGCAAAGAGATGTTAGAAAAATGTTGCTGGTAAGTGAACAGAAAACATATTCAACACCGTACATTTTTGAAATTAAAACAAATAGAAGTGTGTGTTTTTTAGCTAAAACAAATAAGAGAAACATAGTATAAAATATTGACATAGAATAGGATATAAAAATAAACACAGCAGTATTCTGTCATATTTTATTTTTTGATTCAGTTGCTATAAGCTATAACTTAAGTAGTAAAAGAAAGGAACCTGAGAGCTAAGTGAGTTAAATAAGAACGAAAATATGAACCTGATAAACCTTAAAAAACTGTGAAGAAGGAAGAAAGAATGAACATTTTTTTTGATATGTGTGGATGGTTTAATAATATGTATTAATAAAACTCAATAGTTAGAATGATTTTTATAAAACAAAATAAAAGTGTTTTCCTTCAGCTTAAACAAACAAGAGAAACATAGCCTAGATTTTTGGATATAGAATAGGAAAAAATGAAGAAAACCAACAGTCATTTCTTTTCTTTTTCTTGTTTGTTTGTGTTTTTATAAGCTATAATAAGTCTAGTAGAATGAAGATTAAAGGAAGGAAAAAAAAACAAGAAAAACGAACTGAAGAACAACAATATGTTTTGAGTTAAACAAGAATAAAACCACAAACCTGATATTGAGGTGGAACCGTGAAGAAGGAAGACAGAAGCAATGTGTTCTCTGTTGTGAGTGGTTAGCTTTATATAACAAGTAAAAATAAACTTTCAAGTTATATTATTACTATATAGGACATGTTGTCATACTTTATCATAAAAAAGAAAGTAGAAATCTGTCTAAGAGATTTTTATATACATATCACGTCAGAAAGTACACTGACAATAGTGAATAGTATAAGTTCATGTGCAGTGTAGCAGAGAAAAAGGTTTCTGAAATCAGGCTGGCAGCTGAAAATCTGGAGGACAGAGAAAAGAATGGGCATACAAGAATATATATTTATTTATTAGTAATTTACTTCTAAAAGTAAAACAATGTTGGATATTTTGTAAACTAAATAAAACGTGATTGTTAGTAGATTTGATTGTGCTAATATGTATCAATTTAAACTACACTTAAACCCTTTGAAAAATGAAGGAAGGAAAGAGTACAGTGATAAATTTTAAAAAATGAAAAAGCATGCTGGGAAAAAGTAAAAATGAATTTGAAAATTGCTTAGAATTTGATTTATTTATTATTAAAACAAATAGAGAATGAGGGTATTAATTCATGCAAACACAAATTAAATTAGAAACGATAATAAAGTTTAGAAAAATTGTACCTGTTCATTTGTGCTGAGTACTAAACCGCTTACAAGAGCTATATAAGTTCTATTGGTACATCAGAAATGGAATACAAAATATTAGATAAATGGTGGACTATTAGCTGTTCTTTTTGTTCAATAAATAAAATACCATAAGATCCAGATCTATATCCATAGCTTCCCTAAGAAAATGCAGAAAATGAGGCTGCCTAAATTAATGCTCGAGTTTACTAAAATTTGATGTAATCTGAAATTCTGGAAGGCAATTCTAACATCAAACAAATAAAATATAAATGAATGACATTTGAAGGCAATTATAATAGGATCTCACTTAAGGGAAATCAGCAAAAACTCATGTTGCTGAAGTTTAGGTGAAGTGAGAAATGATCAAATACCATTCATTGATAGGCCATATGAGATAACATAGTTTTTCAACTGTTCATAGAAACAATTTGATAATACCACATGGTTGAACTCATCAATGAAATGGAATATTTTCTAGTTTATAATTTTTTGATTTAACATAGTTAAGATTCCAAGTTAATTTAGAATCTATGGAAGCACGACTTTTTCGTTCATAAATCAACATTTTTGATCTTAAGAACAAGAGTAAGGTTCCATAAAGACCTCAAAATAATTAAGTGCTTTAATGATAAAAGATAACTAATACATTATCAAAATTTACCATAAAACGAAAAATGGGACCTTGGATTCCTCCTTAACTGGTGCAGCTTAGCAAGAGCAGTTTAGGCTCCACTTCTGACTCCAACAGCCTTCCAGGAAAGCTATAACATTATGCATAACATCATCAAATAAGCAAAACAGGTATCAGTACAAACTAAAAGTTAGATGCACTCAAACATAAATAAGTATAGACAGCCAAAAATGGATTCTTTTAGGCTTTTATCAGAAAAGTAATGAAAATAATATTTAAGGGAAAATACGATTTATTTGTTTTTTTTTAATGCAGGAGAAACATGATAATAGCGAATTAAACTCATAAGCTCTTTCCATAGGCACACAGTGATGATTTAGGAGTTAAATTATCAGTTCATAGTATTCTCCTAATAAGTTAGTCCTACATCCTAAAATAATTAATAAATGACAGCACAAAGTCAAAATGAGAATGGGATAAATGCTATCAGCCTTCATTAGACAGTGCCCCAGTTCCAACAAATCCAAATGACAAGCTGTCCTCCATTTTAAGTGAACATAATATGATTTTATATTTTCGACATGACATCTAATAGCATAAAAATATGTTGACCAATCAAAAGGCAAGACTTTGACTTAATGGAGTTTTAACAAATTTTGTTCAGTTTCAGATTGGTTTTATTATCTCTGCAATGGAGTCTCCAATAAATATTTTTGCCATCAATCCAACATTACCACCCACTCTCTGTACTTATTTGCATAATCAGCAGCTAAAAATAATTTTATTTGGCATTGTTTATTCCTTTCAGGTCTCTAGGTCTCTGAGCAATTGATGGAGCAATAACTTCAATTGTTGACAACAATATGACTTATATAGAAGTATTATTCCAGGAAATAAAGAAAATTAAAATATCATAAGTGGTCCATAACTATGAGGATGGCTTTTAATCATAGCCACATTTTTGTATTGAAAATGTCTGACAGGTAAATGATATCACAAAACTATCATATCGATCATCATTTGAAGCTTACCCCTTCGTGTTTACTCCAAAGGGGTTTTCCATTCATCATTTCAATTATGGTACAACCCAAGCTCCACAATGGTCTGGACGAATTTAGAGATTGAACCAAGATGAACATAATCCAGGTATATGTAAAACGGATTGCCAACCTGCAGGCACATAAATTGAGACTTGTTAGAGTGTGTATACAGAGCTAAAGTAGAAATCTAAGCTTCAAGATAATGACTTACAATTTTACTACCATAATACTGCAAAATGTTAAGCACTTCAATCTTATGTATTGCAATATCTATTTTTAATTTGTCTACAAAATTTGTTCCAACAAATTTTTTTAGAGGAAAAAGACACATCAAACTTTAACAGTAAGTCCATACATATTAATTAGCTATCAAGGCTTCAATGTTCAATATTATTCAACTATGGTTCCAGTTTATTTTTACTTCAAAATAACCAGTTTCAAATTTTCAACTATATAAAGAGCATACTCACTTTTCTCTGTCGTCCCAAATCCTTGATTCTAGCTTTTGACTCCTCCTTTCCGAAACCTAATTGTTTCATATGTAAACACAAGATATCCCACCATTAAAATCAAGATATGAAAACATAGAATCAAAATCAAAATAGCCAGAACTGCTTTTCTCTCTTCATTTATTTTCCGAATTTTTTTTTATGTAACTCAAAATTACATTGTCAGCATTTATTTCAAAGTTCCAATGATGCTTCTGTTTTAAAAAGATGCCAAACAGGCCAGCTAAAAATAGCAATTGAAAGCCAATTCATGAAAACTTAAACAACCTGACATGCGCCTTGGTTTCAAGGAGAGCTTTTTGTTGCTTTTAGTTTTTCATCTACTTTATTTATCTCGTCATTAACACGAAAAAA
>JAGHKM010000298.1:0-13112 GCA_019097785.1 Fraxinus excelsior
TCCAATCCCGATTCCGATCCACCACCAATATTTAATAATAAATCAACCAAATAATTGGTCACAAACACCTAAGTAGTTGGTCACAAACTCTCTTATTCCCACGACGTAGTCGCCGCACCACCACCACAACTGTGACCAACATCGACTACAACAACATCGCCGCCACCACCATCAACACTGACACCACCAACAAAAACTACCCCAACACCAAAACATAAAAAACCACCATGGCACCACCTTCACAGATCACGCACCACTCCATAATCCAACAAAAACCACCACCACGACACCATTGTCAAAATCAGATGACGGGCGGATGAAAGCAAATCCAAAACCAGCGCCAACATGCACCAAATCGCGACATACCAACCAAACTAGCGACGTCGTCCATTGATGAATCTACGTCGCCGTGCAATGACCATGTCTAGGGCTTCAGTTCAGGCATTTTTTTCCATTATTGTCGTTGTGCGCGACGGCTCTATAAACGCCACCTCGTAGGTGGCCTTGTGAGAGAAGATTTGACATGCAGCAACGATTTTTTCCATCATCACCGTTGCGTGGTGGCTATATGAGCTTCACCTCGAATGTGGCCTGTGAGAGGAGTGAACGGAAGAGAGAAGGCGGATGAGAGATATTTTAGGTTTTGTAGTGGGGGTGGGAGGGGTGGGTAAATTTTATAATATTATTAGTAATTTAATTAATACCTAATTTTTTATTTGAAAATTTTAAATACATAATTTTCACAAACATAATCCCTAAATAATCAATCTTTGATAAACGGGCCTGGGTCTTTTTTTTTTTTAAGATACTACTAGATGAAGTAAAAGAAAGTCTACTATTGTCCACATAGAGCATAGTTGAGTTGATTTCCAAATAAATAGAGCAGTCATCTAAGGCTCCATATTTAGATAAGATTCCAAATTTTAGAAAATTTATTATCTAGTAATTTACCGCTAGAGTCTCCTAATCATATATATTTGTTGGGTTTTTTTATATTCAATAATCTCGGCAATGATATTAAACCGATATTGGATAAATTAAAATATTGACACCTCGATGGAATGACCCAAACCTAGAACTATTTGGGCTATTGGAGGTAGCCTAATTTTAGTTAGAGCTGCTCGTGGCCCATTTCTCCACTTCTTGAATGGCTTATAAGTGTTGGCTCATGTGTTGTTTTGGACTTGGGCTTTTCCCTTTATACATAATGTATCCTATATATATGATGCCCATTCTTGTGATGTTTATGCGTGTTATTTATTTATTCCCTTCCTCTAAAAAGAGAGAATCCGACTGCTTTTTCACTGTCTCTTTCATTCGGTTCTTCCTCTTCCTCTACCTTTTTGGTTGTTTTGAGTAGGTGCATTTGTGGCTAAAATAACGCCATAATTTTGTGTCCTTTGTGGGTGCAACCACAGAAACCGAAGTGTAGGTAAATAGTTGTGGTTCTTGGGTTGTTAATTGAGGTGGTTGATTTCGGTTGGATATATAAATTGAGCTCGGATTCCACCAAATCAAAGGTCCATTGCGCTACAATAGGTATCAGAGCCACGTTTGGTGGTGAATTTTTGGCGAAAATAGATCCAAAACCGGTAGGATTTGAGGAGAAATCAGATTAAAAAGCTGTAAAATCACACCTACAATCCTGATTTCCGACCAATCCAGTGGCCATTTGAAGAATCGAATACCACGGAGAGAATCAGCAGGTGGAGGCGCACCTGGGTCAACCGCGTGTGGGGGTGATGGTCGTTGGCGGCGAGTGTGAGGATTCTGGTGATCACGCATGAGGGCGCGTGAGGGGTTCTCCAACGGCGATTTCTTCAAATAGAATCTTTCTAACGTGATTTCTAACATTTTGGTGTTGTTAGTTTTTTGTTTCAGGTTATATGGTAAAACTTGACGATTTTGCCCCAGCACGTTTGTGTTTCAGTTCGGTGTTCAATTGGTTTCTGCAATTCCTGAAAACTTTAGGGTGAATAGTGGTGGCCCTAAAGTGGTAAATTCGCGTCTCTCAATATTTACGGACTCAGATTGGTTCGTTTTGGTATATTGGCTTATCTCAAAATTTAAATTTCAATATTAGCGTGTCATCGTGTGAGTGACATTAGGATTTAGGTTACCGTGTGGGGTAACCATTGTTTGTGCTAGAAATTTAGGAATTATTTGCTATATTTGAAGTGTTGAATTTAACTACAAGTTGATAATTGTTTCTATATTTAATTGTCTGTATTGCGTGAGAATTTGAATTTTTTATGTATATACATTCGTGTTGTATTGATTATCCTGTTAGAACACTTATACTTGACCCGTTGTAACATTCCCTTGATCTGAGATCTTGAGTCTCACAAAATTCAAGGAATCTAGAACATTGTATATTGTTGAATTGTATCACTTTGTGTGATTTATTTGTACATTTTTTATTGTTCTGTTTTTCAAAATGTCTTCACATTTTGAAGTTGGAATTTTCAATGGGAAATGGGACTTTCAATTTGGCAACAAAAGATGAAGGAAATTTTGGTTCAACAAAAAGTTTCAAATGCCATAGATGACAAATTTTTTACAAATTTAACAGAAGCACAAAAAGAATAATATGATGAACTTGTTTACACTTCAATTATTTTACACATATCCGACACCGTTTTGAAAAAGTTAAAAAGCTTGATTCTACAAAAGAACTTTGGCAAAAGTTGGAGGACTTATATTTGCTTAAGTCTACTTCTAATAAGTTGTACTTGCTTGAAAGATTTTTCAGTTTTAAAATGGATCATTCAAAAGATCTTGATGATAATTTGGATATTTTCAACAAACTTGTTCAAGATATCGTTAATTGTGATGAAAAAGTGTCTGAAACGTATAAAGTCGTTTGTTTTGCTGAATTCTATGTCTGATTCATATAGAGAGGTTAAGAATGCAATTAAATATGATAGAGATACTTTAACACCCGAGATTGTCATAGATTCCCTTAGGAGTAAGGAGATAGGGACTAAAGTAAAAAAAAAAAAAAAGAATAAGAGAAATGGTGAGTTGTATATGATGTTGAGTAGAATGAAGTTTAATTAGATGAATTCGGGTAAGCTCAAGACAATGGTGATTCGAGTAGTGACTCAAGTGATGAGGGTGGTAAGAAAAAGGGTAAGGGATGGGACAAGTCTAGTGGTAGACAAGTGTTACAGTTGTGGTAATGTTGGGCATTTTGCTAGGGGCTGCCCCAAGAAGAAGGATAAACAGAAGAGTAAGATGAGAGACGAGGCGAATGTGGTTATATGGTTGAGTGATGACCTTAGTAAGGTTTATTGAGAGTAAACTTAGTTACTGCATTTGCATACATGTGTAATCCTTTCTACATATATGTGATTGCTTAATTCGGTTGCATGGTTATATGTGCATTTCAATGTGTTTGATATGTATATTTGCATGAATTTGAGAGCAATTTAATTACTTGGTGTAATTGTTTGCATACATAGTGGGTTAAGATGCATTAGTAGTATGTTGTATGTCTATTGGTGAGATGGAGTATATAGATGTCTAAGAGTACATTGGTGATTTGTACCAGAGATGTGAAGTGTGATATTTGGATCACGAGTAGAGAAGTGATCGAATGTTGAAATTCTTTATTTGAAAAGAGACCCTGATCAGGTGAAGTGTGAGAGAGAAGCACTTCTATCACTTCTGTTAGGTGGAGACTCATTATCCACTTAGGTTGGGAGAAGTGATATGGTGATAGAGGATTGTCCCAAGGACTTAGGATCTATAGATGTCGACCAGTTAGATATAGATTGAGTAATTAGTCTTGTGAGCATGATGGGCGAT
Source organism: Fraxinus excelsior (assembly GCA_019097785.1). Classification (NCBI taxonomy): domain Eukaryota; kingdom Viridiplantae; phylum Streptophyta; class Magnoliopsida; order Lamiales; family Oleaceae; genus Fraxinus; species Fraxinus excelsior. The sequence continues at coordinate 3,811 of JAGHKM010000298.1, forward strand.
GAGGTGAGATATGTGTTCTCGAAGTGTGAGCAATACAGAATAGATAGGATAAGTGTGGTGAAATATTTTCATGGGGTCATTTATGCATTTGTTGCATATGTGTTGACCGTGTGCTTGATTAACTTGGTGTTAATTTGTTGTTCTGTGTGAACATGTCCTTTTTTAAAAAGATCTGTGTTATCCTATATGATATCTCTATCGCATGTTTATTTGCTCTTGATTGATTACTATAATTATTTGCTTCTACTTGGGTATTCTTGAACTTAGCTCTGGTGAGTATATAGAGCAGATATGATATGTGTTTCGGGTCTGAAACATAAGATAAGGTCTGTGACTCCAATTCGATTAGTTGTCTTGATTATGCAAGCTTTAACTCTGTGTTTTGATTGTGTGCAGATTGATTGTGTATCAATGTGAAGATTTGTTGGGTTTTTTGATATCCAATAAATCTCGGGCAATGATATTAAACCGATATTGGATAAATTGAAATATTGACACCTCAATGGAATGACCCAAACCTAGAACTATTTTGGCTATTGGAGGTAGCATAATTTTAGTTAAAGTTGCTCGTAGCCCATTTCTCCACTTCTTGGATGACTTATAAGTGTTGGCCCATGTGTTATTTTGGACTTGGGTTTTTTCCTTTATACCTAATGTATCCTATATATAATGCTGTCAATTCATGTGATGTTTACGTATGTTATTTATTTATTCCCTTCGTCAAAGAGAGAATCCGGCTGCTTCTTCATTGTCTCTTTCATTCGGTTATTCCCCTTCCCCTACCTTTGTGTTTGTTTTGAGTGGGTGCCTTTGTGGCCAAAATAACACCGTCATTTTGTGTTCTTTGTGGGTGCAACCATAACAACCAAAGTGTGGGTAAATAGTTGTGATTCTTGGGTTGTTAATAGAGGTGATTGATTTCGGTTGGATATATAAACTGAGCTTGGATTCCACCAAATCAAAGGTCCATTCAACTACAATATTCTTTCATAAAAATTACAAAAACTTAATTCCATAAATTTAATCTACCAAGAAGAAAGTTTGTCTCAAAATAAAGTAATAAAAAACTAATATTATTAATGGAAAAGCCACAACAATTTTTATCGCCAGTGAAACTTCTTTAAAAATTATTTAATAAATTCAGTTTATGTATAAGTTTAATTCATCAATAAGACTTCTGTTCATTGAATAAAATTATGAAAGAGATTAAGTATTACCTTCAAAAATTAATGTCAATAATTAATTAATGGTTAAAAATAATTAAAAATTAGTTTTTTAGTTTGTAAAAATATATATATATATCAATATCATGAAATCTGAAATCTCTTCTCTTCAACGTCAAGTTCAAGATGTTAAATTTGAAGTCGCTCTTCTAAAAACTTCAAATTTACATGAATCTGACAGGGCTAGTTCATCTTATCATTCAGATAGTGATAAGGAACTTGAAATTCTCAAACAATACGATCATCCCTCTACTCCCCTTAATCAAACTCTCTCTGAAGAAGAAAAGGTTAATGTTATTAACCGTATTCAACTTCAAAAATGGTATTGCAATATGACTATAGTTGTTGATAAAAATTTTAAATTAACAACTAGAGTCCTTATTGACTCAGGTGCTGATCAAAATTGTATCCGAGAAGGATTAATCCCTACAAAATATTTTGAAAAAACCACTGAGCGTCTTTTTGGAGCAAGTGGGAAAAAGCTTAATATTCAATATAAACTTTCAAAAGCTCATGTTTGTAATTCAAATATCTGTTTTAAGAATATTTTCTATCTTGTTAAAGATTTAGATCAACAAGTTATTCTTGGAACTCCATTTATCGTTCAAATCTATCCTTTTCAAGCCTCTTCAAAAGGCCTTAAAACTCAAATTTTTGGACAAGATTTGTTCTTTAAATTTACAAATCCCCCTTCTTCTAAAGAAGTTCTTTCTCTCAAAGAGGCTTCAGTTTCTCAAATTATTTGCAATATAAATTTCAAAAAACAACATATTTTATTTCTCAAAGAAGAAATTAGATATCAAAGGGTTGAAAAACAATTACAGGAAGTTTTTAATAAAGAAAAAATTTCCAAAGTTTTGACACAATTCAATAAAGAAATATGTTCCACCATTCCTAATGCCTTTTGGAATAGGAAGAAACATATTATTTCTCTTCCTTATACTCCTGATTTTCAAGAAATCAATATCCCCACAAAATCAAGACCTATTCAGATGAATAAGGAAATGCTTGAATTTTGTACCAATGAAATCAGCGATTTGCTAAAAAAGGGTCTTATTAGACCAAGCAAATCCCCTTGGAGCTGTTCTGCTTTCTATGTTCTCAATCAAGCTGAAATTGAGCGAGACGCTCCAAGACTCGTTATCAATTACAAACCTCTCAATTCTGCTCTTCAATGGATTCGTTATCCTCTTCCTCAAAAGAAAGACCTACTTAATAGATTATCTCAATCTATCATCTTTTCAAAATTTGATTTAAAATCTGGATTCTGGCAGATTCAAATTAAAGAAGAAGACCGATACAAAACTGCATTCAATGTTCCTTTCGGACAATACGAATGTAATGTTATGCCTTTTGGTCTCAAAAATGCTCCCTCTGAATTTCAAAAAATCATGAATGATATTTTCAATCCTTATCAAAATTTCATTATTGTCTACATCGATGATGTTTTAATTTATTCTAATAGTTTAGAACAACATTTCAAACATTTGAGCATTTTCTTTAAAGTTATCAAAAATAATGGTTTAGCTATTTCTGCTAAGAAAATTGTTTTATGTCAAACTAAAATTAGATTTCTTGGGCATACTATCTTTCAAAGTACTATTATCCCGATTCAAAGAAGTTTAGATTTTACTGATAAATTTCCTGATCAAATTATAGACAAAACGTCGCTTCAAAGATTTCTTGGGTGCGTTAATTATGTCTCTGACTTTATTAAAAATAGTAGACTTATTTGCGCACCACTTTTTCAAAGACTACACAAAAATCCAAAACCTTGGGGGGATGAGTGTACCAGTGCTATTCAAAATATCAAAAAAGCAGTCAAAAGTATCCCATGCCTTTCAATTATTGATCCCACAGCTAATCTCATTGTCGAGACTGATGCGTCAGACATAGGATTCGGTGGAGTCTTAAAGCAAATACCTCAAAAGTCTCAAACTGAACAGTTAGTCAGATACTATTCTGGTATTTGGACTGGACCTCAAATTAACTATTCTACTATCAAAAAGGAAATTCTTTCAATAGTTCTTTGTGTTTCAAAATTTCAAGACGATTTGATCAATAAAACTTTTGTTTTAAAAACTGATTGCAAAGCCTCAAAAGATGTTCTTCAAAAAGACGTCAAAAATCTTGTTTCAAAGCAAATCTTTGCTAGATGGCAGGCTATTTTGTCCTGTTTTGATTTCAAAATTCTATTTATACCTGGAAAAGAAAATGTTCTTGCAGACTTCCTCACAAGAGAGTTTCTTAACTCAAAGAGAGAAATTCCGAGTGAAAGTAAGGATACTCAAAAAAGAGTGAGAAAGAAAAATATACCATCATTGACTGGTATAATCAAGTTCTGGAAGAAATGGCTTCTTCCTCATCCTTTTCTTCCTCTAAGAAAAACAAAAATACCCTTCCAAAAGCTTCACATACACCCTCAATTTCTTCAAAAACGCCTGTTTCAAATAAATTCTCAAACTCCTGAAAAACCCTCAAACTACAAAAAAGCAATTCAAAGTGAAAAAATTCCAGAAATCAATCCCAGATCATTTCAATATTTTACAAAAAATATTCAAGAAACTATTGTCACTATGGAACCTTCGTGGGTTGAAAAATATGCAGATTTATCTCAATGTATTTCTGATATTTTTCCTCCTACCTTCTTCTTTCTTCCATATACAATTCAAAAATCACGCGAGTTTTATGAAAAGATCCTTTTGAAAACTGGATCTGCCGTCATTACTCACACCTTCAACAAACAAAAACCTCAATATATTGATTTCTCAAAAATTTCAATTGTTAAAGTGTTGTCACTTGAAGATTGGGGACAACCTTCTTGGAAAGAGAAGAAAATGAATCTCTCAAAAGATGACAAATTTGCTTCTCATTTCAATTTTCTTGATTATCAAGATGCCTGGTTTAAGATCTTCTTTCTTAGACCAGTTGATCATTCTTGGTTCATTCTCTTTCACCAAGCATGTCAAAATTCTTTTCCAAAATGGTTTCAAAATTGGTTTGAATTCTTTGGCCTTGAAGAAAGTATTTTACCCAGTCTTCCTCTTCAAGGATTCAAACACTTCAAAGAAGAGGCCAAAACTCTTTTTACGCCTCAAGAAAAAATTTTGTTTCAATTTACATACAATTTTAGAGTCTCATGGATTTTCTGTTGGGACTTTCTTATTGTTCAAAATTACGATACCATTCAAAAGAATACTGATCAATTCTCTCCAAAAAGAATTGTGAAAAGATTCAAAATTAAATGGTGGTCAAAATTCCATGAAACAAATTGCTGTCCAAAGGCTGTTAATTCATGGATACAACTTCAAAAGAAGAACGAGTTCCCTCAACTTTCCAAGAAACATGAAGAAGTGCAAGCTGATTTTCTAGCTGAGAAAAGCAGGCTTATTGCCCTTCTTACTCAATGTACAAACCCGGCAGAAATGACCGTTCTAGCAGAGAAAATCTCTTCTCTTGCAGAAAATGCTTCAAAGGCCTCTGCTCAAGATAACTCTTCTGAAGAAAGTTCAGAAGCAGATTTTGATGATCAATTTCAAAATGAAAATGACTGCTATGGAATTAATTTTGACGCAGTTACAGATGAAGATGAAATCCTCAAAACTCAAAGACTCAAATGACTAAATGGACCCAGTTACCTTGACGAATTAAGAAGTTACCGGATCCATTATTCAAGATTTATCCTCTCAAAGATACTGTCATGACAGAAGGACAAATAACTTTAAATAAAGATAAACTTTTGAAAAAGAATTCGGTTCTTTTTCTTAAAGTAGCTTTATTAAAGATACTTTTGTCATCTCAACTTTCGGCTGAAGATGAAGACAAAACACTATTCCTACTTTTGGAAAAGTAGTCGACATCTACTGTTCAATCAAAGAAATTCAAGATTCTTTTTACCTTTTTCAATCTATATAATTACTACTTCTCGCTCAATGTAAGGAGAGCTAATTTAGCTAAAGAGTTAGATTTTCTCTCTACAAGTTCAAACGATTGTAAAACTTCAAAAAATCAATAAATATCTTTATCTTCTTCATTTTCTTTTTCAATTTTTAGCCTCTTTATTCTCTTGTTTTGAATCCCTATCCCCCTGGGTCATCTTTGGTATCAGAGCCATATATTTTAAAAGAAAACTCGGATTACTTGATCCATTTCAGTGTGTGTGTTGTACGGATTCGCTGGTTTAGCTTATTCTCGTAAGCCTTTAAAGCTGAAGAGAGCGTTGGTTGGGTTGCTTGGATATTGGCGAGGATTTCACTCCATACACATTACGTTGGTATAGTATTCTGTGTCTATTTTAATTTTCAATGTATTTTATGTCAAATTGGTTTAGTAAGGGTAGTACTTCAAAAGATGGGAATAATATGTCTAAATATTTTCAAGAAAATAATGAAGAAATAGATAAGAATGCCTCTTCTTCAAATACTTTTGATTGTATTAATTCTAAAGAACTCCAAATTGCTCAAATAGAACAAACTCTTCAAAATTGGACTATTCCAAAGGTAGATAAGAAATCTATCTATGAAATAGGAAAATTTGATTTTACTCAAAATTATATTATCAAAACCAAGGAGGAAAAGGATGAGGAAGAAGCCATTTCTTCCAGAACTTGATTATACCAATCAATGTTGGTATATTTCTTTCTTTTGCACTCTCTTTTGATGGTCCTTACTTTCACTCGGAATCTCTCTTTTAGAGCTTAGAAATTCTCTGGTGAGGAAATCTTCAAGAACATTTTCTTTTCCTGGTATAAATAGAATTTTGAAATCAAAACAAGATAAAATAGCCTGCCATCTGGCAAAGATTTGTTTGGAAACCAAATTTTGAACATCTTTTTGAAGTACGTCTTTTGAGGCTTTGCAATCAGTTTTTAGGACGAAAGTTTTATTAACTAAATCGTCTTGAAATTTGGAAACACAAAGAACTATTGAAAGAATTTCCTTTTTGATAGTTGAATAGTTAACTTGAGGTCCTGTCCAGATGCCTGAATAGTACCTGACTAACTGTTCTCTTTGAGACTTTTGAGGAATTTGCTTTAAGACTCCACCGAATCCTATGTCAGATGCGTCAGTTTCAACGATAAGACAAGCGGTGGGATCAATAATTGAAAGGCATGGGATACTTTTGACTGCTTTTTTGATATTTTGAATAGCACTGGTACACTCATCCCCCCAAGGTTTTGGATTTTTGTGTAGTCTTTGAAAAAGTGGTGCGCAAATAAGTCTACTATTTTTAATAAAGTCAGAGACATAATTAACGTACCCAAGAAATCTTTGAAGCGACGTTTTGTCTATAATTTGATCAGGAAATTTATCAGTAAAATCTAAACTTCTTTGAATCGGGATAATGGTACTTTGAAAGATAGTATGCCCAAGAAATCTAATTTTAGTTTGACATAAAACAATTTTCTTAGCAGAAATAGCTAAACCATTATTTTTGATAACTTTAAAGAAAATGCTCAAATGTTTGAAATGTTGTTCTAAACTATTAGAATAAATTAAAACATCATCGATGTAGACAATAATGAAATTTTGATAAGGATTGAAAATATCATTCATGATTTTTTGAAATTCAGATGGAGCATTTTTGAGACCAAAAGGCATAACATTACATTCGTATTGTCCGAAAGGAACATTGAATGCAGTTTTGTATCGGTCTTCTTCTTTAATTTGAATCTGCCAGAATCCAGATTTTAAATCAAATTTTGAAAAGATAGATTGAGATAATCTATTAAGTAGGTCTTTCTTTTGAGGAAGAGGATAACGAATCCATTGAATAGCATAATTGAGAGGTTTGTAATTGATAACGAGTCTTGGAGCGCCTCGCTCAATTTCAGCTTGATTGAGAACATAGAAAGCAGAACAGCTCCAAGGGGATTTGCTTGGTCTAATAAGACCCTTTTTTAGCAAATCGCTGATTTCATTGGTACAAAATTCAAGCATTTCCTTATTCATCTGAATAGGTCTTGATTTTGTGGGGATATTGATTTCTTGAAAATCAGGAGTATAAGGAAGAGAAATAATATGTTTCTTCCTATTCCAAAAGGCATTAGGAATGGTGGAACATATTTCTTTATTGAATTGTGTCAAAACTTTGGAAATTTTTTCTTTATTAAAAACTTCCTGTAATTGTTTTTCAACCCTTTGATATCTAATTTCTTCTTTGAAAAACAAAATATGTTGTTTTTTGAAATTTATATTGCAAATAATTTGAGAAACTGAAGCCTCTTTGAGAGAAAGAACTTCTTTAGAAGAAGGGGGATTTGTAAATTTAAAGAACAAATCTTGTCCAAAAATTTGAGTTTTAAGGCCTTTTGAAGAGGCATGAAAAGGATAGATTTGAACTATAAATGGAGTTCCAAGAATAACTTGTTGATCTAAATCTTTAACAAGATAGAAAATATTCTTAAAACAGATATTTGAATTACAAACATGAGCTTTTGAAAGTTTATATTGAATATTAAGCTTTTTCCCACTTGCTCCAAAAAGACGCTCAGTGGTTTTTTCAAAATATTTTGTAGGGATTAATCCTTCTCGGATACAATTTTGATCAGCACCTGAGTCAATAAGGACTCTAGTTGTTAATTTAAAATTTTTATCAACAACTATAGTCATATTGCAATACCATTTTTGAAGTTGAATACGGTTAATAACATTAACCTTTTCTTCTTCAGAGAGAGTTTGATTAAGGGGAGTAGAGGGATGATCGTATTGTTTGAGAATTTCAAGTTCCTTATCACTATCTGAATGATAAGATGAACTAGCCCTGTCAGATTCATGTAAATTTGAAGTTTTTAGAAGAGCGACTTCAAATTTAACATCTTGAACTTGTCGTTGAAGAGAAGAGATTTCAGATTTCATGATATTGATTTCCGATTTAAGATCAGAATCAATAGTTTTAGATTTTGCAGAAGATGATTCGTGATGGAATCTGGAATAAACATCTCTCATATTGAAAATTTGAGCTTGAGGTTTATTTGAGGGAAGAAGCTGAGAAAATTTCTTTTTCAGCTGAGGATCTTGAATTTGATCGACAATATCTTGAATAAGTTCTTCTTCTTTAATGAGAACATTTATGGTTTTACAACCACAAATTCTTTTGCTTTGAGAAGAATGAATTGAGGAAGTAGATTCTGAACCAAAGATTAAGGAGTTGAAGCTTAATATCTTCATCAATCTGAAGATTATTAATCTGATTTTGTAAAGGGCATTTATTGGAATAATGTCCCTTTTGATGACACTTGTAACAAGTAACTTTGGATTTCTGGAATTTCGGATCTCTTCTCTGAAATTTCTTTTGAAACCTGGGTTTCTGAAAGGATGAATCCTTTTCTTTTCTTAGAAATCTTTTTATGCTAAAAGGTGAAGGGTTTTTGGATTTGAATTTTGAAGGAGGAACAATCTTTTCAAAACCATATTGTTCACAAAAAGATCCAAGTTCTTTCTTAGAACCAAATTGGTCATTTTTAAGTTTGGATTTTAATTTGATATCATTACAAAGAGAAAGTCATTCTTTATTGATAAAACAAATAATTTCTCCAAAAGTAAGATCTTTGAAAGGAATTGAGTTATTATTTTGAGATCGGATTGAACTTCGGACCTTTTCAGCAAATAATTTTGGAAGTCCTGAAATAAACTTTTCTTTCCAAAATTCATTGTTACAATCTACTCGAATCATAACTCTAGATAGATAAATATCTTTACCATCTAAAATCATGTAATTTTGGACATGAGAGATTCATGAGAATCTCTGAAGATCGATCTTGAATAATTTGAGGAGTTCCAATAAAATGTTTGATAATAGAATAAACCAGAGTAGTAAAACAGTCAGTGACTGGATTACCATTTTCAATTTTGATAGCTTGAAGAATTTCTTGACGACTTTCTTCAGAAAGATAATAACACCACCATCCTTTAAGGTGGCCAGTAAAACCTATATAAGATTATTACAGGCAGATTTGGTATCTATACCTTTTGCAGTATAGGCAGCCAAACAGACAGCCATTTTTTCGAGAGTTTGAAGGAGCTGGAATTCAGTCATACGATCAATATTCCATTCGATTATATCGCTTCCGGAATATGA